>JAPMOQ010010989.1:368153-496662 GCA_026543055.1 Argiope trifasciata | reverse complement strand
CTCCGACATCAAGTCTTTTGTTCTATAGGAATAAATTTGATATCTTCAACAGAACAGTATATGAAATCGAGGATCCGAGTATATAGTTTATAAGCTAAGATTTGCAAATAATTCAATAACTTTCATCCTTAATTTTGGGAATAGTTAATATGTGTTGCCAAATTTAAACAAAATTTTGATCCAATTCAAGAAAGACTATTTTGATAGTATGTATCGATTTTCGAGACTAACAATTTATAATATTTAAATAAATGATGCTATCATACTGAACATTATAAATTAAGTTAATTATTTAATAAATAAAGTTAATGTAATTTTAAGAATTTTTTTATATTATTTAAAAAAGTAAATATGTAGAATAAAAAAATAAAGATATAATAATCACAAAAGTAAATAAATAATACAATAAATCAGCCACCACTCCACTTATTCTTAAAATATTTCCACACCACTATTTACCATAATTTAATTTATATATTCTAATCTCATTTAATAAATTTATGGATTTATTGGGGCGTAATTTCAGCAAAATTTTTAATCCGTCAGATAAATTTAATTATCTAAAACACGAAGTCAGAATCACTAGAGCTCATATAAATGGAGACTTATAAGCAGACGAGACATTTCTGACTTCATATGCAGATAGAAGATGACGCTAGCCATATTAATCAAATCAAAATCAAATGTTTGGAATAAATATTTTCTAATCGCGATATCTTAACTCATAATTTTGAGAATTACAGATATTGATTAAATGTTAGAACTTTTATTTTCCAAGTATAAAAAAATGGAGATAGTTATACTTTCATTTTTGTTAATTATCACTATTAATTAGAGCTAATTACTATAACAGACGATACATTCATGAATTTAATAATCATGATTAATCAGTGCATTCGAAAACTGAGAAGTGTTTCTCTTTACAATAAGTACAAAAACAAAAGTCTGTCATTAATAAAAATGATAATTGGTAAAAATGGTAACAGAAATGGGTAAAGTAAAAATGATACTTTTCGGATGATATTGAAGATCGATCCCCAAAACAGCTGATGGAGCTGAAAAGTAAAAATATGAAAGCGAAACATTCTGAGAAACTTCAGATTCAATGATCGATGGTGGTGATTAACATATTAATCGTTTAATCTGCCACTTTCAAAACTTGGCATGAGACTTGGCTTCTAAAAAACTAAGTTTTAGTGGTTCAACTGCATAAGCTTGCAGTTTATTGTTTGAATTGATTTTAATATTGATTCATGTTAAATTTAAACCATGAAACAATAACAAATTGCAGAAATTTAAATTAAGATTATTGATTGTGTAGTACTAGTTATTCGCAATCTATAAACTTCTGACAGAATATCAGCTTATACCACGAATGATTTTTTAAAAAATGGACTTAAATAAAAAAATACAATCAAAACTATGAAAATATATATTTGGAGTGAATTTGAACTTGTCGATAAGAAATATTTAATCTTCATTCTCGAATATGCTTTAAGTTAAAAAGGAAAATTTTATTGAATTTGAATAAATATTTTTATTTAAATATCATTCTAGAATAGCCAAAGAAATAAATTACGTTTTAACTATAAGATTAGAAATTTTCGGATTTAAATGAATATAGTGCAAAATTAAAAATTATTGTTACAAATTGTACCAATAAAATTGGTGCAATTTCGTACAATTCCAGTATTTCATTGGTACAATTTTAAGCTACAAAATAGCATCATTTAATCATTGTTGTGACTGAATCCGTTTCCTATTTAATATAAAGATGAGGTTTTATTCCTTAGATGGTGACAATTTTGTTTCCAATGCAGCCGAAGTGCATATTAAATAGAAATTTTGGAAACTATATTCTGAGTTTAATTTTCTTATTTCAATTGCAATTTTTGGTATTTTGTATATAAATGAATTGCTTTTTCATTATTCTTTACATATAATTAAAATATTCTTCCTTTTTCGAAAAGTTATTTATGTCCAGTGACGTGTACAAGTATAAAATCATATTTTTACAAATAATCAATTTATAATAGTAAACACGAAATGAAGTTTAATGTCAATATTTTTAAATTTCCGAAAACCCTCAACTCAATTCTTTCAACGGGCAGAAGTGTTAAAAGTCATTACGAATGGGGTTCAAATTGCTAAAGCATTGAAGTTTATTTATTTCGCCTTAAAATGGGATAACAAAGCCTTCATTGTATTGTAGAGAGTGGGATCAAATAGAAGTCTGGTAAATCCTTCAGAACAATAGATTTAACTTTTTACACTTAGGACCGAACTTATATTTAAAACACGATAATATTAGACTAATGCTGAGATCATAAGATTTCACAAAATTTTACAAGAATACATTTATAGGATTTCTTTAGCACCAAAAGTTAAAATACAGATATAGCTAGATTTTCTCGATTTTCTAGTATCGTGGCAATAAAATAAAATAATATGGTATATAAAATACTACGTATAAAAATGCAGTATATAAAAATAAAGAAATTATTATTTTTTAAATTGTGATGATTGACATTTCTGTTTTTTTTTCTTTATAGAAAAAATGACTTTAAAATAATTGTTATCTGATTTTGCTTAGAAAAAATATACATATTTTTAATAGTTGCATCTTAGTTATAATTTAATCTAACATAAATATTACCAATTGCACTTCAATACTTTTTATTTCAAAAGTAGTAAAAAAAGTAATTGAATGATTTTTCAAGACTTTTGGGCTGTATTTTCTTTTAGAAAAACAAACAATTTGCTTTTCATTAATTTTAAAAATTAAAACGTTCTTTCAGAATGTTATAACAAAATAAATTCAAGTGAACATGAGTATCATAACAAGCATTCTGTAAAATGCTCGCTAAAATGACTTTTTCCTTTTGTTGATTGTACCAATTACTTTTTTAACGCTTTTAAGTGCTAAGTATTTCATGAAACAATTTTTTTCAACAATATATCTATCTTTCAGAATAAACAATCAACACTGCAACTTTATACACAAATCAGACATCGGCAGAATTTACACCAAACAATTCCTCTTGGGAAAGATATCGATTTTGTTGCAAATTACTTGACCTCAGTGACATCATTCGGAATGAAATAGAATAACAGATATTTTGTAAAATTTTATCAAAAGTAACATATGGAATTCAGTGATTTATTCATGATTCATATTTTTTTTAATCTTATCTTTTATAAAACTTGACTGCTTTTCTGAATTTTAAAAATACCAAATAATCTATCTTAACATTTCAACACTTAATTATTCTACAGAATATCATAAAAATGGACAAATCTTACACTAAAAAGGAAATTAATTTCATGAGCATAGAATAGAGTTTTTTATGAATTACATGTTGTTGTTGCTTATGGCACTAGTCAAAGACAAGACCCCTCACAAAGTCAGCGATTTTAAGCCAAGTTTTAGCGTCCCTAGTTTCTGTAGCGCTATCTAGGTCCAAAAATGTGTTTTAGCAACTTCATGCACCACAGCCTTTTTCAAGGGACGGATTTCATTCGCTCATTCACAAATAGTAGTTTAGAATAGAATCAGAGAATGATAATCTCTGATCCAGTATCACCAGTGACATTGTCTCTACATTTAGGACTTTGTGACTACGGCAGATTTATACATGTACCAGCCACCATATACACTATCTTCCGCCACGAATTATATGTCACTGAAATCCTTGGAGAAAAACCCAGAATAATGAACATTTTATTACATAATAAATACAATCTCAATTTATTTATTTATTCAACTATTATTGTTTCATGTTTCTAAATGGCATAAATATTTTTCACAAGCAATCTGTTTTAATTTTCAATTTAGTCAAATATTTTACAGGAAAATTGCATCATTATATATTTAAAATTGCATCATAATTTAGGTTTTAAAAAATCTTATATTTAAGCCTAATACTATATTTGTGCTGCAAACCACATGGTATCAGTAAAAGTATCGGAGTATGAATGGCAAAACGGGCATTTTATAAAATGCCCATTCAAATAAAATTTTAATTCTGTTATTCAACCATTTAAAAAAATCTAAGTGTCATTTTATTCTCGAATGATAAGTTTGTTTTCAGTGATATTTAATATTCCATTAAGATGTCCAACGTTTTACAGCTAAGCACTGTATCGCAAATCAGACCTTGAAAAATCCTACACTAAAGCAGAATTAACTTCTTCAGCTTAGAATATTCTATTACGAATTACTTAATGCCTTCAAAATTAGGAAAAAAAAAACCAGAATAATAATCATTTTATGAAATGATCTTTAAAATCACAACTGAAGTTAATTGATTCAACTATTTTATTTTCATGTTTCTAATTATACATTTTTTTTACAAAAAATATATTTTAATTTTCAAAAATAGTCAAATATTTTATAGGAAACTCTTAATATTGTATATTTAAACTTTGCATCATAGGTATGATTTTAACAAATCTTACACTAAATCTTAAAACTGCATTTGTGTTGCATACCACATGGATTCAAGAAACACTTTCGAAATATGAATGGTCATTTTATGAAATTGCCCATTAAAATAAACTTGAAATTTGGTGATTCAACCATTTAAAAAAAGCTCATTGCAATTTTATTCAAGAAAGGTGAGTTTTTATTTTTCGGTGGTAATTAAATATTCCATTAAAATATCCAACATTGTATCTTTAAACATTGCATCGCAAATCAGACTTTGACAAATCCTACACCAAAGAGGAATTAACTTTTCACGCTTACGGCAGCAGTTCCGTTACAAACCACATGACGTCAGACCAACGTTGTGAGCCTGAGACCCCTGAAAATCAATAGGGCAAGCACTTCTACTACTTCTTCGTCTGCAGTTATTGAAAATGTTGTTCGAAATATATGCGCAAAGTTCCCTTCCACGAACTTCGAATAAAAATATTTTACGGTCAACGAAATAATGCTGACACATTGCACTTAGCCCTATCATACCCCTGACTCTTGGGTTATAAAAATTGAATGTAGAGTCAAGTCTTCTTAATATTGCCAAGTATGCAGTGGATTCATTTTAAGTTTTTTCTTAACCGTAAGATCCACGAGGGGATTGGTAGGGGATGGTGGGGGGCGGAGATACTATGTATTTGGGATGAGAGGGAGTTGAGTGAGAATTTATAGGCTATATTTTTTTACTACCGCCAGTTTATTATTAGTTTTATAGATTATTAGAACTTCAATTGTGATGCAAGGTAAACTATAATTTTTTTTCTTCAGGACGAGTCATTAAAAACTTTACTATCTTATTTAGGCATTTATTTTTGTTTAACTGTTTCGAAATTCACTTCGTTATTTTAATTTCAGTATTATTGATAAAATAGATGCAGAGTTGTAATTAAATGCTCATAAAAATACTGGAATTTAAATTTGAATTAAAGCAATGAAATTCTAGTAAAGTAAAAATTTTGATTTTTGATGTATGTAATCAGCATAAAAGTTTTTGAAAGTGCTTTCAAAATTGAAAATGTATTTCCATTTTTACCACATTTATGACTTCTCAATGCATTTTTCACTTATTAGATGCTTAGATATCAAATATTTATTTTCAGCAAAAAGTTTATATTTTTGTGAGTTTATTGGACGCTCTTCGATATCAGTAGCATAAAAGAATTTGATTTCATAATATTAAAATTTATTAAAGTTGTAAGAACATTCATCGCAAAGCAAATTTATTTCATTTAAAAATTTATCATATTTTAAAAATATATAAAGTCTTAAGTCAACTTAAGTCTAATTGCTGTAGAGTGAACTTAAATTAACTATTCTGAATTAAAAAGAGAAGCCACAAGACTATGAACTTTACATTATTATATTATTCGAATTTTTCACAAAAGGAAAAATTTTTAAATTATATTTTAGTTATGAAATCACAAAGAACTCAATTGACATTACATGGAAAACAAATATGATATATTAGGTACTATCTATGAAAATAGGCTATGAAATGAAACAGCTCTTTACTCAAACTGATTGATTTAATATTAGTTTGTAGAATCGTATGTAAGGATTAAAAAATTCCAGAAAATTGGAAATGCATTTCAAGAAATAAGCACATACATTAGTTTGTATTCCTTATTAGGAATGTATTGAACATAACCCGAATAATTAAATCAGAAAAAAAACATATATGGGTCGGGATAACCTGGCATAGGTATATGATTTGCAACACTCTGGTTGAAAATTCGAACTCCACCAACCGAAATCTCTCCTTGTGTTCAATGCATGGCGCACGTATAATTTGGTCGTGGCCACAAAGCTCTCCATGTCGAGACAATACCATTGATATTACTGATTAAAGGGTAATCGTTTTCTGATTCAGGTTAAAATTACAATCTAAGGATGACAGAATGCAATGCATTAAGGAAGAACGCCCTGTAAAATGGGTTGAGATGCAGGAATACCTAAGACATACACTTGTCCCTGGATGGCACTACTGAAAACAAGTGACGCACTCTCGGGCTTATTTCGTTACTAGGCTTGTTTATGACAAACTGCTATTAGAAACAACAACATATTTTAATTATGAAATCAGCAGGAGTTGAAATTAATTTTAATTAAAATTAGCGATTGTTATTTATGAAAAAATTTGAAAAAATTTCTAACTCAAGCTGATTAATTTAATATTGATAAGTGAAGTGACGTGTAAGAATTTAAAAAATAATAACTTGAAAATCGAAAATGCATTTTAATAAATGGTTACAAATTCTTTTTTTAATATTAAATATGAAGAAAATACTGAATATAACTTAAATAATCAAAACTGGTGAAAGAAAATAGATTATAATTCTTAGTTTAAAATATTCAGCAATATTCCTACAATCTCTTATGTTATTAATAATATCAAATAATATTGTGGCGATGTTCTATAAAATCTTATGCCGATAAGAAAGACAAAAATGTTGAGAATCGCTAGGTTATTTATTATTTTGTAATACGGTGACAATGAACAGCATTTTCTAGAAAAGTTTTTAATCGGGAGGCTCCTTAATTTTCAGAGAAAATCTTTATATTAGAGAATTTAATTTTTCTTAAGCGCTTTTATTTTCCTAACCAGTCTCCTTATTCATCCAACGTACAATAATTAGTTTCTAAATTTGCGTCCACTTTCAGTTTTGGAGTTAGCTTTAAAACTTTGCACTTTTAATTTACACTCTCCCACGCTTTTAATTAATCTCCCGGACATTTTTTACCAACTGCGACTGTATTCTTAGAAGTCTTTTCTGAAGGAACTC
Source organism: Argiope trifasciata (assembly GCA_026543055.1). Lineage (NCBI taxonomy): Eukaryota > Metazoa > Arthropoda > Arachnida > Araneae > Araneidae > Argiope > Argiope trifasciata. Next base: position 489,402 of record JAPMOQ010010989.1, on the reverse strand, counting down.
CTATCCGGGCATTTTAACAAAAGAACTTTCATCTACTGCGATACGCCTTTTTATTGCTTATTATTCAACATAAAGTTTTAAAAGCTCTAATTAATTTGCGTGGGCCTGCAATAATGATAAATAGCTGTTTGTTTATGTGATATTAAATATTAGTGTTTGGTGCTATTTCTTCAGCATTGGTTACTAATCAAATTTGTGTTATTTTCCCTCATTTTGTTAATGTTGAGACAGATTTCATATTCGTTCTTGCATCAATTTGGTGACATGACGTTTTCTGCCTCAATTTCATTTCAAACCAGAGGAAGAAATCTCTCCAATATTTTTCGCATACCCTCTTATATGAGGAACTTTAATAGTGACAACTAGTTATTTATATGAAATATAGAAGCGGGTTTTATGTACCCATGTTTACAGTCCTTCAATATAGAGTTGTGTACAGCCTGTTTCTAAGGATGTGGAAGTTGCACACCACCTGTTGCAGGTACTGTTCTGTTGATAGTTCGAAGGAACCGGTCTACCGCTGCAAGAATCTCTTGATGGTCTGCTGTGAGGGAACGCCATACTTTAGGATGACACCAGTGACACCATCACAGTCGTACACGAGTCTCAGTATAGCTTTCACATTGCTGGGGTTCTGAAGTAATTTCGAACAATTTCAAATAATAACACCATTCGTTTGATTGACTTTCTAATTTTGGCTGGTACGATTTGGCCCAAATCTCCTCCAGTGTAATGATATTGCTGTACAACTTCTACTGTTGCATTTTCAATTTTTACCCAACTTCGTTGTTATTGTTTTGAAAACATCCTGATGACATTTACTTTAGACACTAGCTAGTACAAGAATCAACTCTTCGCATCACTCTGTAGGCGCGTGACACAAGAAGTGCGAGTCTTTTTGCTGAGAGGTAAGGTAGGTATGTAATTAACATGTGGTATACGTGCCATTTTTTGGTTTGGTGCATGGCGTTTTTACAGCAGTATTGCCACTATTAAAGTCCCGACCCTCGTAAATGTGCGGTTCCCCCCGTTGCCAAGTAAAACCGAGATTCTTATGTTTCAGTATGAGTGAAATGGTACCTAGCTTTTTATTATTAAACTTTGCATATTCAATAATTTATAATTTATAATATATATAATTTTATATAATTTTGCATCCTTTCTTTTAAAGAAATTAGAAGATCACAAAATTCGAATAACAAACAGTAAAATGATTGCATGAGAAATTTTTATTTGCTTAATTATTTGTTTTTTGTGTTATAATGTTAACTTGAAGACATAAAATCCCAAACAATCAAACTTCTATTGGAATAAGTTCAAAATGTGATATGATCTACAAATGAGAAACTACAATTGGTAAACTGAAATTTATTCTAAATTTAAAAAAATTGAAAACAACAATATTTTTGGTTTAAGGTATCCAACTACTTTCGAAGGAAAAGTTTTAAAAAATTGGATTTTTTTTAAATTATAGTTTTTATGTGTGTAGTCGATTGTAATACAAAATTCTATAAATATAACAAAATTGTTTAAAATTTAATATATTTTGAGAAATAAAAAAATCTGCCAAAAATTCTAATGAAATTTAATCAAAACAGTCAACACTCTATACAAAATTGAAATACAAAAATAATATTTTTCTTTGTACACAAATTATAAAATATGATGATGAATGAAATGAACCAAAATCTAAAAAAAAACCTTGAGATATACAAAGAAGTTATGGGTAATTTATACGTATATAAACATTCTTTCCATAAATCTACGATTAAATTTTTTAAAAACAGCTATTAATGAAAAAGTATTTCATTAACAATAAAACCTTTGGTTCAATTCATTGCCCATATTATTTAAAACACACGCTGAAATTGTTATGTAAATACCTCAAATAGTTTTTGAAATACCATGTTAATGGTGGTGAGTTTTTATGAAAATTAAAGTATTGAGAAAATTGAAGTTAAAGACAAATTTTAATTCGCAAATCTGTGATCCTGGATGATATGTCAGGATTTCCTTTTCCTAGAAGAGACAAACTGTTTTTGAAAGGGGCAAGTCTGAACTACAAACAATAACAATTTTAACATGTGTTTTTAACGTAGTCGCATACCTTGAAAATTCATTTAAAAGTAGCGAACTCTTTTTTTCTTCATATTATTTAAAAAGGTGTTTAAAATTGAAAAATATATTTAAGTTACTGAATTTTATTTGCGACAAACACTTTGAAGACTTTAACGTATCACTGTGGCTTCCTTCAAAGACAATTAGTTTCAAGACCTTGCATCGACTTTCGGATCTCGAAGTAACTTTAAAACTTTCCGCTTTTAATTTACTCTCTCCCGTGCTCTTTAGCTCACTTAATTAATCTGGGTGACAATTTTTGCTAAACAGAGACCAAATTCTTAGAAAACTTTTCAAAGGAGAAGCCTCACACGGCTATTTTGAGTAAAGCCACCTCTTCCCTTCACTTAACTGTGCTCAGAGGTAGCTAGCGAATTCTTCCTTGAGAGTAATAAAACTTTCAAGAATTCTAATTAACGTGTTACTGTTGATAACAACAACAATAATAATAAGCAGAATATTTGTATAATGTTTGAATGCTTTAATATGAATATTCACTCTTGTATTTAAATATTTTTTTGATCTTATGTACAGATTATTTTTATGTAAATTAATAAGATAAAAATGCGCACATCAAAAATACCGACTTTGCAATTCCAATTTAATGGTGGAATCGGCAGCGCATGATGAGTAATAAAATAAAGTTACAAAATGCGTAAAAAGGTATATAATTAATTGTTTGATAATGACTTCATTAAGAATAATTTATTCGAACTAAGAGCGAATCAAGTACACTAACCAAGCAACTCAAACAACGCTACTTAAACGAATATCGAAAATTGGAAGATCAAAGCTGATTTGATAAAGTAAACATTAGTATGAATCGATAACTTCCGAATTAATTTGATAGAAATGCTTAGTTGAAATCAAATATAAACATTATTTCATGCAACTCATCCAGTTGCAAAATCACTCCGACTCGTAATTAATATAACAATTCCATTTAATAAAATAATTCTAGCAGCATTCTCATGTTAGTGATTTAAAATTTCAATGTTCTTTATCGAGGGATGGAGTGTAGATAAACAGACCACAAACACGGAACGGTTGAGAGAATTTGAATATATTCATTAATTTGTAAATATCTCCATAATATTGCAGACACTTTCCTCAGAAACTTTGATAGCAGCTTACTTAAATTTTTGAAGCAAACTTGATTACTGAGAATTTAATTTTACCAAAGCTTATTTTAATTTTTTTTATCATTCGCCATCAAGAATCGCAATTAGTTTCCAAAATTTGCATAAAGTCTCAGGTCTCAAAGTAATTTTAAAGCTTTCGGGCCTTTCATTTAACATCTCCCACCCTCTTAAGATATTTAATTAATCAGAACAACTATTTTTACTAAAACGGGAAAGAATTCTTTGCAGACTTTTCAAAGACAATCTCTATTCTGGGGTATGAAGGATGATGTAATACTAACTCCCCTTTGCCTGAAAGGCAATATGTTAATTTTCTGTAGGTGATTGGAATAAAGTTTTAAAAATTCTAATTGAAGGAGCTTTAATGATATCTCGGAAAATTGTGTTTGATGCGATTGCTTCAATACTGAATCGCTGTCTATTTATTGTATGTTTTTCATTTGAGATAAACTGGTGGCATATTATAATTTATTGTAAAACCTCAGTTATTTCAGCTGACTGAAACTATGGATTCCTCAGTTAATCCAACTGACTGAAACTATGGATTTCTTAGTTATTCCAGCTGACTGAAACTATGAATTCCTCAATTATTCCAGATGACCGAAACTATTTATTACTCAGTCATTCCATGTGACTGAAAACTAGGGATTACTCAGTTATTATAGCTGACTTAAACTATGGATTCATCGTTTAATCGAAAAAAAAAACTTAGTCTCTATTGATTCGATTTTAAATCATAATTTGTTTTCACCCGAGAAAAAATTATTCATTAATTGTCTGAAATCTTACAAATATTTCTGCAATTTTTAAAATATATTAACATTTTAATACACAAAAGTTAATTGCAGTTAAGAGAAATTGCAAATGTTACTATTTTCCATTTTTCAAAGCTATTAATAATGTTGTTTTTTTCTTGGAAATGGAAAATATTTCTTCATATATCTATTGAAATGTTTAAGAACGAAGTCATTGTTTCTTTTTAAAACCTGTGGAACAGAGTTACTCTCTGATACAAATTTCATTAAAAGAAAATTTATAAATAAAAACCCTATAGATAATTATATGGTTGAAGCTTGATTAAGGAAAACTTATAGATAATTCTCTGATATAAGCTCGCTTAAAAGAAAGTCATAGATAATTCTCTGGTGCAAATTTGATTAAGAGAAAGTTCTACATAACTCTCTGGTACAAGGTTGGTCAAAAGAAAATTTATTGATTATTCTTCGGCCAAGCATAAGCTTGATTACGGGATGATTTATAGATAATTGTACATTTACCGCATCATTCTTAGAGTGAGTTTATAGTAAAGTTTAACATTCCTTATTGCCTGTCTATTAATGAACATTCATTATTATATTAAAAACAGAATATTCAGAAATATAATTTTGCCTATGCCTTTTTATTTTTCGTATTTAATAATTTTTTCTTGCATTTTCAAAATTTCAGTTTAATGCTTTTACTTTTGCAATCATCAACAAGTGGTGCTTCAACTTTTTGCTGATACTTTGAGTCCATATTTTTATATTAGATACTAGTTATCTCTTTATTTTCAAGATATCTTTACTATTGTTGTCCTGTAATGCCCAGTTGTCATTGTTTAATACGGAAATTTGCAAATATATTATTTATTTTGAAACATATTTTTCAAAAAAAGTTTTCACTAGTGCCGCGGTTGCTTGGTGGTAAGGTCTCGGAAACGGAGGGTTTCAGGTTCGGGACCCGATTCTTCCGAAGAACCGTCGTCTAAGAGAATCTGGTGCATGTTAAATCAATCAGGGCCAAACGTCCTCCCAATAGTGTGCCTTGATGTGGAACGATCCAACTCAGGTGTCGTATTCGTCGTCTGACTGAAACTTGTCTTGAAATATCCCTTGTGCTGCTTTAAAATGGGATGTTAACCTAACTGAACTGTGATTAAATTCATAATGTGTTTGTCCATAAAAACTTCAGTTTAAATTTATGGCTAATTTTGTGAATTTTAAATATTTGTGCAATCTTAAGAGAAAAAAAAGATATTTTTATGTATATGCCATATACTGTTTCAATATCTAATTGTTTTATAATATAAAATAAAACTTTAAATAGCATAGTTGTGAGGAAAATAAAAGATAAATATTGCCAACTTATTTTGAACGTTCCACGAAAAGAGTGAAAAAGATTTGATCACAAATAAAATAAATCATGGTTGCCACGTATTATTTCACTGATTTCGAAAACTGCATTTTTTGGATGTAGGAAAAAATGGTAGAATGTCGTTTTGGCATTATAAGCTGAAGAATAACATAAAGGCATTTTCTTAACCTGAATTTGATTTGTGTTTCTTCTTTCCATACTTTTTATATAAGTAAAAATATGCTTTATGAACTCCATATATAAAAACTTTTTCATAGCTATAATACAGTAACTTTTGTATTTTTTTGTTTCCTTTGACAAAAAAACATACAGTTGATCCATATTATGTAATAAAAGTAAATTTCTCCTGTTACTAACGCTTTAGCATTTTTGTTGCGAAATATAGCAACATCTTCAAAAAAAAAAAAAACCCATTTGAGTAAATTACAGATTTTATCCGATGAAATTCCAATTTCAAGAATTGTTTACAAAACATTAATTAAAAAAAAACAGTTCTTAATAAATAAACCAAAACTAAATATGCAACTGTTATATATGATTCATTTCAACCGATTATCTATATGATGAGATATTCACAGATTATTTTTATAAACTTTTTTATGCAAGTGATATAAATTGTTTTCGTGTTTCTAATTTATTCCTTTTTAAGTCTAATTTTCTTATTAAAATTTTCTCCAATTACCGTACAAATTTCAAAATATTTGAATGCCAAACAAACCGAATATCGTATATCTTGGAATAAAGTAAGACAGGTTAATATCTAATACAATTCCATGTCCTGCCCAATGCATTCCCAGAGTTCCCCTCGGGATACACCAAAGTCAATACAGAGAGAAGACATCAAAAAGTGTTCCTTCTTCCCACTTGCCTCAAGAAAAGTTCCTTGTGTATCTTAATGTTGTATTGTCTCTCCGCAAAGATGGAGGACAGTTTTTTTTTTCCTTTTTTTTTCTACAAGAAATGTATGCCCCGTGACAAAAATCATTCTCCTATCTGTAGAAAATACTGAAAATCTTCATTGTAAGTCACAATAGCAATAATTGGTTTTTAATTTAAATATTGAAGGGCTTTTATAAAAATAGTTTTCTTATATGTATGTAGTTTCTGATATTAATAAAGAATATGTGTGTTTAATTATTGGCACTCTACACAGTAGATCGTTTGATGTGGAGGTATCATATTTGGTAGAAGCATAATCTAGAATATGAATTTATGAAACTTGGGGTGTCTTTTGAAATTTTAATTAATTACTATAAATCCGTTGATATTATTTTGAAATTTATGCTAAATTTTATATTGCGGAAATTTTGGTATTAATTCTAAATCATGCTTCATTTAAACTAATTTTGCAATTTATGAAAATTAAAAAACTGTATTGTATGTATGATGCTAATTTAATTTCAAAATAATATTTTTCTGAATGTTGGCATTTTTTTGAAAAAAATTATTAAATTTTAACATTAAATTCAAAGATCTTTCATTATGTTTTTAAATATTTAATAAAAAAATTTGAAATATTTTCTTAAATATTTAATATTTTAAATAAAATATTTATCTAATACTATAATACGAGGAATGGTTGCCAAGTCGAAAATCGCCCCAGAATTAATAAACTGCGGTAAACTTGGGGGTCTGGGGTTTTTGGCCACGAGAAATCGATTGGCGCCGGTTTTGAAGCGCTACGGTCGAGCAGTTCGACGTTAAAGATAGGATATTTTCAAACTTTATTAGTTCGCCATAATGGCTACTTAAATTTTCAAGCGATAATGTGCTGCCATCTATGGCCAATATGGCGAACTAATAAAGTTTTATGTTTATGCTGTTATAGGTTTATAATATGTTTCTTATGTATGTATATATGTTTGGTTTTTCTAAATAAATTTGTCATAAATATTGAACTTCAACACACTTCAATCTTTACTTTACCTTTGTATAGAATAGTTCCCTTTCCAAACTCTAACTTTGCTTAGAATAGTTTACAATGGTGCTCTTTAACCGGTTATCTTTTCACCAATGGTTTCACAAATTTTCTTATGGCATGTATTGTTTTGATAAATCACGATTGAAATTTAAATCTTCGAGTTAGCTTCGATACCTGTTTTCTCCGAGCGGAGCTTGGTCACCAGCTGGTCTTAAAAATATAATAATAATAATTTTTACGTTTAATTTTCTTTCGCAATTGAAGACAAGGAAAACATATTTTGTTTAAGTTTGTATGAAAAATCAGATAGAGAAGTGCAAGTTTGGGGAAATTCAATATACAATTAATGGATAAATTATCTGAGCGGGTTTTTTTTTTGTTCATAAGGGTAATATCATTTCATGAAGCATTATTTGGATGGTTCCAATATACTATTCATAAAACAGGTTTAAGACAATTTGGATTGATGTGACTTTAAATTAAGTGTTTACAAGTTCTAAAGAGATAACAACAAGCTTGAAGTTATACAAAAAAGTTTTTATTGAATATTATTTCTTTTAAATCAGATAATTATCAAGGAAAGAACTACTTAGAAAGATTTTAAAAAAAGAAGAAATTAAAACTCTTTGACTAATATTTATTGCTCTTTTTAACAATTCCCGTGCATTACATTTTTAGTAAATTAATTCCAACAAGTCTATTTTTTATCATTCATAATAAATAATTTATTTATTTGAAATATTTACATTAATAAAGCGTTTGAAAATAAAATTATTGTAACTTCCTTAATCAATTGCCAGATTCCAAAGGTCCCCTGCAAAAGAATGGATTAGATATTTCTTACATTTTCATATCAAAGCAGGAACAATTATTATTTCTAAGATATTGAGTTACTAATTTGAACTTTAAGATTTGATGTTCTGACAAATTATTCATTATAAATTAATATTAATGATTAATTTCTTGTTCAATCTCTTCAAAATGATCATGGACAGTACTCTGTAAAAATTTGTGATAAAAAATCCAAGATTATGCCATTGAAAGTTAACATTTTTGAAACCATGAATACAAAAAAAATTAAATATTATTGGAGAGATTTCTTTCTTTCAAAAATTATTACCTCTAAAAATATTACAAATGTTAATCAAATGAATAAAGGAGAATATTTATTCATATTAAATGTAAATAATGTATGATGTATATGCATTTAACTTATGAATGATTGGAGTGGATTCTACCTCACGATAAGATTTTAATACTTGCTTGCAAATCATTTACTATTAATTAAGATCAATTAACGGTAGTTTATCATCAAGTTTTCATTAATTTCATGGATTGAATTACTTGGACAAACTATTTCAAACACTAGTTGTGTCTGAGTTCTTAATTTAAAGGAGTATATAAGAACTGAGAATTAGTACCCAGATTCTTACTTTAAACACTAAATTTCAAGAAGTTTTAAATCTTTCAATCTCTTTAAATCTTTAAATCAAGGAGTTTTAAATCGAAGGCATATAAAATGCTAGAATCAGATTTCAAAATTTCGATCCTTTGAGCACTTACAATTTTTTTTCCAAAAACCATTGTATTTAACCTAATTTGAGATATTAATTAGATAAATAACGTATATCTTCAATTATATTAGCATAATGAATAAGTACGTAAAAATATCTTCAAAGCTGTATATTATAATTTGTAATAAATGCATGTATAAGATGTCCATTCTAAATATGGCCCAATGTTTAGTACCTAGACTCGTAAATATAGGCAAATAATTTTAACAAAAATTTTCAAATTGGAGAAATATATTCTGTGTTGCTTGAACCAATATGTAAGCGACCATTAAAATTATGACACCTAAATGTGTAATGACAGCAAGACAGTTTTAGAAAAGAACCTTTTTAATAAATTAGAAAAAATCACAATTCCAATCAAACTACTAAGCCACGAATAATACAGTTTTAAATTAATGTTGACTACTCCATTCTTTGAGAAAAGCTTGGAAAAAGTTCCATCAATCAAAGCATGATCCTTCATAGAGCGGCTGTTGTTTGGTTTATAAGAAAAAGTTTAATAAAACTCTAAATTTTATCTGAAAGAAAGGCGCATATTTTTCTTTAAGGTGTACCAGCACCATCTTAATAAAATGGTGAATTAGAGAAAGAGAATGTATAAAAACTTATATTTCGTTTATTTTTCAAAGATAAATTTATTATTATTAATTCTGTTCATATCAATTTAATACATAAAATGTAATTCATCAATTCTTTCAAGTTAATTATACAAAAAAAAAACAAAGAAAGCAATATATGTAACAGTTAACGGTTATACTAGATACCTCATATATACACACACTATACATATGTGTCTGTGTTTCTATAAGGATAACCACAAACTGGTTATTCCAACCCTCAAGAATATGCATGAAAAAACATGAACGACCGCACCTTTCCAAGAAAAACACTGACGGGAAATGTGTTTAAGTCCTAAGGACCATAACTGGTCACAGTACAATCATTCCCTAAGGATGTACATTTCATCATCTATGAGAGAAAACAAACCGTCACACTTTAGTCTACCCACAAGGATGGCGAGAACTAACCATCATGTTGGAAGTTCCTTATCATCAATCACAAGGTTCTCCCCCGTAAAACTATAAATAATTACCGGTTTATTCAGTTTACTATAACATATATATGCACCATTTTTAAAATTCCAATACAATAAGCGCATTAAAATAAAATAAAAGAGAAACATAATTCTTTTTTCTGAAACAGTTTTTCAAATTCATTCTAAATAACACACGCTATATCTAACAATGTGTGATACATTTTCTTACGAATATAACATTATTACATATATATACAGAAAACTGAAACTATTTTCGGAGTCTCAACATGTAGCTGCATCGTTATCCAACGACCAATTCTTATCCTTCCGGCTATGATCCGCTGCCAATGACTTGCAATAAAATATTTCCAGACTTCGATAAAAGTCTACCCAAAGATTTCGGTCCTTATTTTATGGGTTTTGGCACAGGACATCCACTGCTTATATATAAAAGGACTGAAATGTCCTATCTTTGCTCTGGGATAAATAAAGTTTGGTAGAATACATGGAATGTATCTTGGGAAGAGGATAGTAGGCACCCTTTTTGATATTTTCTCTTGGTATTGACGTTACCTACAGTCCCAGGGGTGGTAAGTATATATGAGTTGGACAAGAGATGGGATTCATTTCGATATTAGTAGTTCGGGATTTGTTAGGGTTAGAAAAGCTTTTATTTAATGAATCTGTAAAAATAACAATTTTAGCGTGATAATTTTTTTAAATTTATGTAATAATGTAATTAGATGCTTTAGCAATAATTTATCTCATCAAAAATTGATATCAGTAATTTTATAATGCAAGAGCGGTGTATGGTGAAAGATAAGCGAATAATGTATAACTTAAAATTAAATTTGCACAATAAACCTGATTGTTATTGATTAGGCTACGCCTGCAAAATTACGAAATTAATTGACAATATCGGTTCAATTTCTCAGGTTGGTATAATTTTTCCATTGCTCATTCGCAAAAAAAGGGAAAACGTTAAGAGCAATAATCATCGACAACATGAAAGGAATCACGAGCTTTCAACTGAAATAAAAATAGCAAAATTGGTATCAGTTGTGGATGAGATACACTATCAGAGCCGTTATGTGTAAAGCAAAAACTAAGTATGATACTGTTTTTATCCTAAAAACAGCTGAGTCAACGGAAAGCGGGAGACTTGATTGTATTGTTGGTATCAGATATTTATGTGAAATAAAAATTTACAATATCAGTGCTATAATTATGATTCGGGATTCCATCGACACCTTACCTTACCTAAAGAGAATAACTAGAGAAAAAGAGCTCGAGCTTCATTATTCCTCCAAATATTGGTGGTTCATGGCAGATCATTTATGACATCAGTGTCATGAGTTTTCATATAAAATTTAAATTTGTATATTCGAAACGAAGGATTACAGATTTTAGAATCTTTAATTTAAAATATTTTCATAATAAATGAATGTTTCTTTAATATTTGTAATATATCTTATAATTGTTGGAGTCATTTCATATCATATTGAAGAGAATCCTCTATTACAGCAAATATTAAATTCTTTAACTCACCGAATTTTCTTTAGACTTTTTTTTATTCAATTTTATTTTATTTTTACCAACGATTCTTCATTAATTAGTATTTTCTTCAAAAATAAGCCTTCCTGACACAAAAGGTTTAATTTTCTTTTTATTGCAAACAAAATATATGTAATATTTTCCTCCATATATGTAATCTGTATGAATAAAATTATAAATTCGCTTGTTTGTTTATATCTTTGAACTTATATCATATTTCACTTCTTAATCATTTCAAAGGAAATATTTGTACACATTTCTGATAGATTGTTTGTCTTTTAAGCTATAAAACAGTCATTTTTAAAATTATTAATTATTATATAAAAAAATAGTAAAAAATTCTAATTAAAGCAAAACTATCCAAAAATAAATATTTGAAATGAAATTCAGATCTTTCTTAGAACCAAATGGTATTTTATTCAAAAATATCAATCATGGAGTCAAACAAATTATTTAAATGGATTATCATCGACAACATTATCAAAGATTACCAGAAAATCTCGTCTTATATAATGTAATTGTTAATTTACTCATATAATGTAATTCCTTAGAGTACCAAAGAACTCTAAGGAATTTCCTTCCTTAAATTCCTTAACCCTCCAAGCGGCGGAGACGTCTTTTTCTGGAAGGCACAAACCCTCCGAAACGGGCGTAACCGTGTTTTTTCGTTCTGTTCAGTTGTTTCCGACACGGGCGCAAACGGTTTTTTCCTACTTTCAATTGAAGCGTCGAAAAGGGCGAAGACGTGTTTTTTCTTCTGTGCCGTTCCCCTCCGTTAATGACCTTCTTGTCAGTGATAGATTACTTTACGATAACCCCCTAAAGAGAACCGAGTAGAAGCACTTGGTGCTCATAAAAGAATTCATTTTCGTTAAATGATTTAAGTAGGAAGTATATTTCATGTGGTTTTTAGAAACTTATGAGAAAAAAAATCTTCTCACTAAATTTTACTTACCAAAATGATAACTTACGAACACATTCCTTAGTAAAGCAAAATATTTCTAAATAGATTTTTACGTAAAATGTTGCTATTAAACAATTTTAAAATACGTCTAACGCCTTCAAAAGAATGACAAAAATAAAAATAATTTAAATAATTTATTTTATATATTTATTTAACTACTTTGCCTCAAAATTCATGACATGAATACGTTGACAAATTTTCAGTTAAGAAATAAAGACTGTCTGTTAAAATTTGATTTTTGATGTAAAAATGTTTCAATTTTCTGTTTCATTTATTTAAAAATACGGCATAAAGACTTGCAAGGAATTTCATGTTTTAATTTAATTATTTGTGTTTAAATTAATTTATTTTTTGTGTTTTATTTTATTTAATTCGCAGTAATGTAAATTTATATTATAGGTTCCGAATCAAAAGTTGTAATATATTTATAATAGCCATATTGTAAAATTCTTTTTTTTTTTTTTTTTTTTTTTTGTAAATCGCGAGAAACGATAATCACAAAAAAATTAATTAGAAAACAGCTAGAAAACAAAATAAACAAAAAATTAATATAAACAGCTGGTCCTGGATTTATAAAATTTGGTACATAATTACTTCCTGACCAATAGATAATCACTAATTAGAATCTTTTTTAAATTTCTTATTTCTTATTTATTAAATCTTAATTTAAATTTAATCAAGCAGAAAAGCTTATTGGCAATTGTTGTGTCACATTAAAATTCAAAAGATTAACTTTCCTTAGACAAAATTTTCGTTTTCGGGACAATTTTTATTCAGGTTGTAAAAACAATTCAGAATTTTAGAAGTAATTTGTAACAATTCTTTTTTATAGAAATGAAATTGAAATCAATTTTGTTATTTTACCGTAACTTTCCGGTGTTACTTTCTTCACGTTGAGAAAAAATATCTGCTTTGTTTAAACAGTAACTTCAGTTAAAATTTTTAAGAACTTTTTAATGGCTTATTTGAATAACACGATGTAAGAATCTTTCACATGATATGCCATAATTGATGAAATCAAGAATAACGACATCATTAAGACTTTGATGATGAATGAATGAATATTTTAATGAGCACTTTAAAATATTTAGGAAACTATTTTTTAAATGTGAAATATGAGATACTTTATATACATTGCAACTAATCCCAATTTGAAATAATAATTTTCTAAAACTATTTAAAAATGTTTCTACAATTTCAAATGATATCATACTAATAGTTTCAAAATATTTGCAAAGATTAAATTTTGAAAAGGAAAAAAATCTTGCGTTTTAATGACTCATTCTGGAGTGGCATGAAGAAATAGGCATCGTCAGCGCAATGAATATAATCAAGTGAACATTAGCTTGAAAATAGAAATAAAATGCTCAATGCAAATTAAGTTTTCACTACTTTATTGAATTTAATTTCGGATTTATACCTGATTCTGTTAGTGATTAATGTATATATTCTATACATTAATCACTATATTATTTCTACATTCATTACGTTATTAATAAATCACTGAAATAAGCTGTAGATTTTTGAACAATATATAAATTAAACAAATATTATTTAAATATGAAAAACTTAGTCTCAAAAAGGCACTTTAATTTCTTCAAGATCAGATTCTTTGAATTAGAAAAACATTAAAAAAATTGTTTGAAGAATCAACCCAAATATTTTAGTTGAATATTAGTAAAATTAATTTTGAAAGTTGCTTAGTTGCTACAAACATGCTCTTGTTATCATCTCCAATAGCCTTAATTTCGGTTTATATTCTGTTTTGCTTTGATATCATTTAGGAATATGACAAGTACGATATTACTTAATTTGGAACGTTCGATTCATACGCTTGCATATTCTGTAATTCAGAATTTTTAAAAAAATGTACCTATTTGTTAACTCTGATATTTTCAAAGATAGATTCTAAGACGTATTGTGCTGAAGCGCTGAAAAGTGTTTTCTTGCCAAAAGTGATATTTGATTTAACAACAAAACTGTACTAAACTTGACAAATAACTTTTTATTCATAACAGGTAGAAATATATTAAATGATTTTTTTTAATTATATTTTTAAAAAATCACAATTTATTATTTTTTACAAAGGCGTTTTGATTTCATACAAATATTTAGATAACTAAGGCTATAAGACCTTTTCATATAAAATAAATCACGGCTACTACTGTGAGTGAATTGCAATTAATATCGCTTCATATCTCACTAAAAACTGATTTCATCAATTGGAAATTTTCAAAAAAAAAATTAGTGAAAAATTTCTTTTCTTTTCTTTCAATATCTTTTGAAAATTGTCTTTCATTTTGAGTTAGAAACAAAAATATCCTATTAATATTTGTCAAAGAATTATCGAATCATATGCTTCTCTATGAAAGAGCAACGACATTAATTGGTGTGGTGTTTTAATTAAGATGTAAATTTTTCACCTCTCAGTGAAAAAGATATCTTAAATTACGTGTCTAAAAATAAATTTTTGGAAACACAAATTTTGAAAATTATATGCACTCGGAAAAAAGAATATTTATTCACATTAAATATTACTTATATTGTATGCAGAAAAAATTTAAATGTGTAGCATGTCATCAGCATTTTTATGTTTCTAAATGCCTTTCTTCTTTTATATATATATATACTTTTAAGAAAAAAAAACAATTAATAGCATAGTGTCTTTTGTAAAAATGTTGGAATAATACAGATATGAGATAGTCAATCTAATTATATAAAAAAAATTAGTTCACAAATTTAAGACCTCTATGCAAAATATTTCTCCCTTTCAAAGATGTGAATTCATATCGCCGTTTAGTTCGAATTTACATATTGCTAATACGAAAAAAAAGTTGGTGAGTGAAGAATGGAGGGGAGGGAAGTGGTCATCAGTAAGATAAGATAACCAGATAGATTGCAAACCAGTCTCCCCACTGGGTTAATGGGAACCCCGCAGCTGAGAAAGAGGGGAAGTGAAAAATGCTCGTTTATTTTTCGGACACTGTCTTGGGTGAAGCTGATATTTTTTTAAAGCAACCTATTGACGGATGGAGGGAAATTTTTGACAAGCCAACTCAGAATAACTGGGCGCCCGGAGGGTTAAACATGGCTAAATAATACACGATTTAATAAGAACAGCCCTAATTAACAGAAAATTAGCATTGCATCCTTAATGCATAAATTTGGAATTCGAGTTAATTCCTATTATTCTTCCTGTAATGAAAAGTAATAATAATTATTATATTCTCTTTCACTATTTGAAATATCTAAATTATAGAAGAAACTTCAACTGAGACAAAAAAGCTCTTAATCATCAATTAATATAATTTTTCAAACTTTTACCCAAAGAAGAGTTTTTAGTGAGTGCCATTTGCAAATTCTTCTTTGATCACTGAAATTGTTTTGACAAGTACAAACTTTTATTTCGTGGCATTAGGATGCAGCAGCTCTTTTTACTAAAGAATAATCTTAAATCACTTAAAGAAAATATAACAAATAAGTATCAATAAGCTTTTGGATTGATTTTTTTTAATATTAACGATTTCCTCCCTTTGAAATGCTGCAATGGACCAAAAGGCTCATTATTTCTACAATTATTAATTTTACACTCACACACATACTTACACAAGATGGACCACCAAAAACAATAAGATTTCATTAGGATTTTACACTTATCGCAAAAATAATAATAATTGGTTTTAATTATAAACGTTTGGATAGCAAAAAATGCTATAAAAATTAAAAAAAAAATATTTTATGCATTAATAGCACAAATGTAATAGAAATAAATCTTGATAGAGCAGCATACGGATAAAACATTTTATCTCCATATATAGAAAAAGACAATTTCTTTTGTTAGCAACGTCGTTGTCACAAATTCCAGCTGCATCGTTATCTATAAGTTTCTACCTACAGACTTTTTCTATGTTCAGCTGTGATCTGCTGAGAATGACTTGCAATAAACTATTTCCAGATAGAAGTACTGGACTTCGTCATTGGTTTCTTGTCCTATTTTATGAGTATGTGCAAGACATCCACCTCTTATATGTAAAGAACAAATGCTTCCGTATTTGCTCTGGGATAATAAACTATGAGGGTCTGCAAGTTGGAAAGAGAATAAAAGAATCCTTTTCTATATTTGCGTGATACTTTGTAGTGATATTACGATTTTGGTTAGAAGTGAGAGAAAATACTAAAATGTTTGAGAAGAACAAAAGGTGGAACCCAGTTACGTATTATTTATTCTATTACAGAAGAAATGTGAAATGTTGAATAAGTTACTATAGCATGAGTGTGTGAAAATATATTCAAAGTAGAAATTATTTATCAATTATTATAGCAAAAGAAATTATCATGTATTTAAATATGCGTGTTAGAAATTTGAAACCGTTTCATGAACTACCAGATAAAAGTATTTTTCGTTTTTTCCAGCTTAAAACCGAGAAACATTAATCCCACAAGTGTCCTGATTTTTATTTTCAGAATCTAGCACATGGATATTTTATGTTTCCAAATAAAATAAAGAAGTCCGAGAATATATATTAAGAAACCTTTTGTTTATACTGATTAAAACCAGAAAGTGACAAAAAAACCTACACTCTTAAACTTAAAAATACCCTATTTTATTTATCTAAATTGTTAAGTTTTTAAGATGTCGCATATTCTTGTGTGAGAATAGAAAATGCAGACCAATGGACTACCAATAAGTTGGCAGATCGTAGTTAAAATTTAATAAATATTTAGATACTTCAATTGTATATAAAATTTAATATTTTTAAAAGACTGGCGCATCTATGGGTTGGATTACATTTCTAAGAAATTCAAACAGGTCCTTGGGCAATTCCTTAGAATGTTTTATTCCAAACCTCATACAGATATACCCTTTAAATAATTATTAAATCCATGCACCAAATATTATTCATTCATGTTTAGAAGCTTTCGCATTAACTCGTTGTGTCACTGCCAAATAAGGGAATCTGGAATAAAAACATTTCGTTCCATATGCCTTTCATATTTCACAATTTGCTCTGTGAGAATTTGTAATTATGGATGAAAGTACTTTCTATATGAAGTATGATCAAGCTTTCCCCATCAATTGAATTTAAATTATGTAGATGATAGTATTAAAAGATTGTATGTGGATGTAAAGTAAGAGGCCACCGAAAGTGTTTTAAGAAGAATACTGAAAAATTAAGAGAATAGCTTTAAAATATTGTAACAATAAAGTTAAAAGATTTTTATAGATGTTAAAAACGTATCCGAACTTTCCCTATTATCGGACTATGCACTTGTTTTCAGAATAAATAATATCTGAAAAGAACTGTTGGACAGATATTTCTATTATCATGTGAACGTTGTATGGGAAGAACTAGCCTCCCATGTTGATGAAGGATAAATTTTCTAGATGTTCTCAATGTGAGCTTTAGAAAAAATAATTTGATATGTCAGTGATTTTTTGGATATCTAATAATACATTATATCTATAGAACTAGATCAATGTTATATAGATCTAAATTATAAATATTCCATCTCAAATGCTTGGCATTGAAACTAAAAATTGAGCGAAGAATTACTCTTCTTACTTTCCTAGGCAGTTCCTCGACAAGCAGAAAAAGAGTACTCACCTGAAAAAGAAGAAGATTACATTAAGATTCTACAAAGTATATCTATTCTATGAATATTTATTCAATATTTTATTAAAATGTAAATCAAACAGGGCATTATGCAATATTACGACAAAATCATCAATAAGTAATTAATTAAATTAAGCAATCAAACGTTTTTGTATTTATACTTCCCCATTTACATAATGTTTCATATATTCTTATTCCAGTTTTTCATTTTGTCTCAGAATTTTGTCTATAAATGTTTCACTTCGTAACATGCACTTCTCATCTCCGCGATATTACAAACTTCATTACATTTTGTTCAAAGTGATTACTTTCAGAATTGTTGCGATGTATGAACTTTTATATTACAGGTGTCTTATTTTCTCTTTCTAAAAAGGCACGATACGAAGTATAATATTTTTGAATATGAATTCAACTAGAATCCCAATCAATTTTCAGATTGATATCATCATTTATTCCCAACGTTACTGTATTTTGCAATGATTCATTTGCTGCTACTTCTAAGCACAATATTAACATTTCATTCAAAAAATAAGGAAGATAAAACTCTCACTCATGTAAAAAACACAAAAAAATAGAACACTTTATTTTGTTTTACTGTCCTCTTAAAGGATTAATTTTTAATTATTGGCAATGATGAAGACTTTATAAAAGTAACAAAGAAACCCATTCACAAAACGAATAAAAAACAAAATGCGTGAAACGAAATTATATGAAATGCAAGATAATATTAGCAAATTTTTTCTCAGCAAACACAAAAGAATGATTAATAAATGTTCTCTGATCAAATTCTCAAATGATATATTCTCAAAATGTTTGGAAGAATATTTTTTTTTTCCAAAATTTTATTCAAACTCTGATTATCAAAAAAAATATTTAATTATTTCTTACTTATTTTATTCCATTTATTTTTAACTATCCAATATCAAGGAGACCCACCAGGATTGGTTTCCTAGAATATCCTGGCTGAGAAATTATTTATAATGAAAAATTCATTCGTATAAAATTGCATAGTGCTTTTCGATAAAACTGAAAAATAGGAATTTAAAGTAATCGTTCTACTCTAAATTACTGCACTCTCAAATTAAATAAATTAAACTCAGTAGGGAATCCTGCTTCAGAATTATTGTGCGAAGAAAAAAAAATTCAATTTTTTAGAAATTTCCTTAGAACAGATTGAATGATCAATCTAATTAGTTCAGATTTTGATAAAACCGATGAAAACAACATTGATTAAGATTGAATATTGGATGAAATTTTTTAATTATCAAAATGAAATAAATAAATTTTACGAAAATTTATTTATTATTTAGATATCTTTAAGAAAGGTTTTTTTAAAGGAGATAGTGTGGAATTATTTATATCAGATAATATTTGTAAATGTCGGCTTTCTGTCCTAGGGTATATTTCGAGTCCCTATTCGGCCATAATTTTTTTTCTTCTGTATTCTATATATTGTTGTGGCTTATCCTATCTGGTCGACAGTAACATCAAACCAGATCCATGAGCCGGGATACCTTCAAACAATGTAGCACTGCATCAGGACTCGAGAACAGCTGGCCTTTATTGAAACCAATGTATGCCAAAATGGGGCAGGAGCAACTTGAATCGCAAGGCATTTTGGACACAACGGATTAACTTTTTGACCTGACACATGAAGCTGACATGAGTGTTTCCACTTTGAAATCTGTTCTATCTGTGAGTTGTATGGATATGCTCTGCTTTAAAAAGGGATTTTGCAAGCGAAAGTGGCGCATGAAGTAACTAAGTCGCACTCTTAACCCAGGTTGGTGCCACTGAAAAAACAATAGAGGCACATTTGGCTTGAATCGCTGGCAGATAATTGTCAGCGAACTGGTACAGTGCCATAATTAATAACACAGTATTTGTAAATTATATAGTAAATAATGCTTAGCTCTTTTTTAATTTGTTTTAGTTTTCTTACATTTTATTGACTTCCGAAGTATAAACTGAGTACAACAATTTCTCATTTGTCATAAGCAATTCATTTGCGAAAATTCACCCAAATCTGAAAATTTGTTTAAGTGTTTATAGAAGAATACAATAAAATATTTGCCTTAAAATACACATGATATTATTATCATCATGTGAGAACATGATCTTGTTTGTCTTAGGAAGTTTTAAATACTTGAAGGCAGCAAATAATCGAAGCTCGAAATCGCGTAGGTAATAAATAAACCCTAAATGACAATATTCATCATCTTTTAATAGCAAATATTTTTTACCTGCTTTTACCAGTATAGCATTATTACTATGTACGCTTCTTTGGCAGTATATGCTTTTTAAAAAGCTTGAATTGATTTTACGAGTATTTTTTATTTATTTATTCTGCTTCTTTCATAGCAGCTCATGCGCTTTTAAAAGGTTGACGTAGGACTATGACATCATAGCTGTTATGTTCATGGCCCGTGATTTTTTTGGGAGGAAATTCAATAATTTAATTTTACAATAGGTTAAAAAAAACTGCTCTCCCGTTTAATAACAGTTTCGACAAAAATATTTTTCTTTCATCCAAAGGGGAAATATTATTGCATTTATTCTTAAGTGGGAAACATTGAAGGGTTTGACCCCTGCTTTAAGATTAATCCATTTTAAAACTGTTTTATAATCTCAGAAATTAGAAAATAACAGTTTGTGCTAACAAAAATATTGTTTTCATAAAATTTCTATGTAGATTAATATGTTTAAAAATTTATTGATAAATAGTTTATCATTTAAAAATCTCTCTGTCTCTGTATATTTATGTATACAGAGAAGAGAGAGAAGCCTCGTGATTTTTTCAAAGTGGTTTAAAATGATTAGTGAAATAAATTAAGGCAAATAATAACTTAAAACATAATGTTCTCCCATGATAACTTGAAACTTGAGATTGTTGATTTCGTTTTTACGTTTTTTTTTTAATTTAATGTATTTTGTCGTATTTTCTTGATGAGAATTGGAATTTTTTTTATCTGCACGGAGTCCTTTCGTATTTCTTTTGCTTCAATTAAAAGAAAATACATTTAACCTTTTTCTACCATAAAAAGCTGAAATGAATTGAGTTTAATTGCTGCAAGGTCCAATTTATCGTCTGACATAACCAACGAGAGCACATCAAAAGAATTTTACTTCTTCAAATCTACTGGGAATAAGAAACAAAAAGGTGTTGCCATGAAAAAAAGAACAAATTTCTAAGATGAAAAAGAACGGCATGCCATTAAATCAACATTAAGTAGGTATCTACCGAGAGATCACTTCTTTCTAAATCTGAACATGTTCCATTTTTTTAAAATATTTTCTGTGCAAGCTAAAGTTAATACAATAAAAAGACTAAGGTACTTCTGAATTCTTTTATGTTTACAGCGTTTTTTCGAAAAAAAAACTTGTTTTTTATTATTTCTATCATATTTTTATTGTTTTTTAGCACATATTCATGATTTAAATTTTTTGTAGATTTCAACATTATTATACATACAAATTCGTATTTCAATACAATTTTCTTTACATGTTCTTAGTAAAGAAAAGTATTTACCATGTTTTTATGATCATTTTAATTACCCTTTTATTGAGCTTTGATATAGGATGTGGATATTTATTTTCCAAAGCAGATTTTGTTTGCAATTTTATTTGTTTTACTCATTTCAGTCACTGTGCTCTGCAGTTTTTTGCGGAGTCAAATACTGAATATCAAAATAGTTAAGCAGATTGCTGCAATATTTTGAACTTATAAATTTAATGAAAAATGTCATTCCTACATTAAATAAATTTAACAAGTTAAATTTTCAATAAAAACCATATTTTTCTAGCAAATAAAAAATATACTAAAAATAATAACTAATTTTATTTTGATAATTTAAAGGTTTTAGTCTTTAATCTGTAGTTTATTTTTACAATTATTATAAAATCAGAAAATATGTTTTGTTCTTATTCACCATCAAATGGTGCCACTACTATGTAATAAAACTTTAATTATGTAAATAGATTGATTAATATTTACATTTATACTTTTATCATTAGTAATAAGCATTCGAAATTTCACAAATTTGAAATCAGAAGAGGTAAACGAAGAATTGATTTATTTTGAAATTTTATCTTAACAATCAGGAAACATGCAAAGTTCAATATAGCTGCTTGAAAAAAAGACGAGACATTTTTTTAAGATAATTAAAATAGTTAATAGTTTTTAATAATAAAAAATGTATCAATTTCAATATAAAAACGTATAAGTGTTTACTTAGCTAGGCAGAGTTAAAAATTATGTATCAGCTAGATTTCATTCGTCACATATATTTTTAAAAAAGTTAGTTTAAAGTAAATCTTAAACCTACTTTTCACCTATATAGTTGAATTTAAAGGCTGTACAAAGAAGAAAAGTCAAACAAGACATTCCATGCAGTGAAGTACTGCGCTTGAAATGATTATGCCTAATTGGGTGAAGATCTCTAACAAATAAAATATGCGTCACGAATATTCATTTGGTCTAACTTAAGTGAGAGGATATGTTGTATAGTAATATCCAGGCATCTCATGCGCTTGTTGTAGTTTCATTGAGTGAACGTTTGGTGCTCTTCACTATCCGTAGTGTTGATGAATGATAAATTGGTACTAAGATAATGACTATTTGATGCCGGATTCGGTGAATTTTATTTTACAAATGACCATTCTGGGTGATGTAAGATTTTTTTTCTTTATTTTTATTAGGAACCAATATCTGGGAATTATCACTGAAAATGCCATGCCCTATCAATAAATGACCACTTTCATCACGTTACATTCTTAACGACGCTTTAAGGACACATTCTTATAAAAAGATAAGCAGAATAAAAGTTTCTAAGCGTTTTTAAAACGATCTATTCTCAACTTTTATCAACTAGATCTTATTTCTTTTTTTATTGACTGAGTTATTTTCTTTAATTCTTGATTACAAGTAGTTTTTAACCAAACATGCTGTGATATTTACATGAACTCATGCTTTTGTGTTGCTATTATGTTTTTGTGTTGCTATTGTGCTTGTGTATTTTTGACTCTTGCTGATTGTTTGCTCTTTTATTTATATATAGATTAGAAATTTCTCACTCTTTACACTTTGCTGTTCCCATTTTATGTGTCTTTTAATTGAGGCTAGTGTTTTTTATGCGTTTTCGATTAATGCATTCGGTAAATTTAATTAGTCTTAGTTGTATACTGATGCATTATTAATATTTCCAAGTATTATTCATCTTGTAAACAACTGGAATGAGTTTTCCTGCTTATATTTTGAATTTATTTGAGAAATAAAGAGTTTATTCCCAATAGTTAAGACCTGATGCTAAAGCAGGAGCTTATCGTTTCCTCACCGGACGATTTTCATACCAATATCATTAATTAGCCCCAATATTTCTAAGAAATAAATTTCTTAGAAATGATTTCTTTTAAAAGAACATTGTTAATTTTAAGGAATCAAATTAAAAAAACTTGTTATAAATTAATGCAAAAAATCCATAATCTTTTAAAAATAATTTCACGTTATTCCTTAGATGTTTTAATTACTTTTTAAAAATTTCTGAGATAACTTATTTGTTTATTTTATCAATATTTCTTACTAAATAATGTGTTACGAACAACCACTAGAAGAATTTCTAGTTTATTTTAACCTATCTTTAAGGAAGTTTTTATGAATAGCTTTAGAAATTGCAGATCAAAGAAAAGAAATTATTTTTTAAAAGTTTTTTTCAGCTGATAAATTAAAGAAATAAGTTTAATTGAAACAAAATGCGGTTAAGGGTTTTAAGAAACAACCGAGAAGTATCAAAAAAATGGAACCTTCATTTCTATAAAGGATTAAAAAAAACTAAAGCTCCTGTTGCAACAAGAAATCGAACGATGTTGAGAGGAAAATAATCGAATTTCATTTAGTAAATAACCTTTCTTCTTTCTAAAACTTTTATTTCTATTATGCTGAGATTTGACACAGTTTTAAAATCCTTCGATTTTAGTGCTATTAAAATAATAAGATTAAACGAAAGATTGAAAGAAATTCTTTAAAGGTTATCACCTGCTTACATATAAGGCATTTTTTTTTAATTTTGTTTTATCCCCAAGGGGTAATTACTTAATATTTCATCATGTTTTTTGTAAAACGAAATATTTTTGAAGGAAAAAAAATGTTTTTAAATATGCTTTCTTTCTTTCAATAAAATTTTTATTGTATGCACTTCTAGAATGCATATATTTTTCAAGTTTCTTAATACATTTAAATTAGGTTTTAAAAATGTATTTTAGTTTATTTGTTATTTTTTCTATTGTTTTTGCATCAGTTTTATGATATTCAGATTTTTTTAATGTTTGCATCTTAGCGATGTAGTATTTAAGAGTATCAGTATAAGTAATTGCAATAATTACACAATGGATTTATAATAAACACTATATAAAAATAATAAAAATATATCTTTTGCTGAATATTAAAAATTTCAGACTTTATATAAAATAAGAAACAAAATCAAATCTTCTAAATATTTGGAAAGCTTTATTGCTCTAAAAGAATAAATGTATAAATATATTCTTTGTATCTTTTCTCTTCAAAAAAGTTTTTATCCTCATGCTTTTGTACATTAATCGATTTAAAAAATTCTCTGGACTATCGGATTACTTTTCAGTTCCCAAATGGGCAAAAAAGATTACTAATTTATATAAAAGAATTAATAAAAGTAGGCATACTTAAAAATGTGCGAGTTTTTTTTCTTTTGCTTCCACTGACTTTAAAAAAGAAAAAAAAAATCAGGTGCAATTCTTTTTCTTTGAAATATAATAAAATATGCTGCATTTTCTGTTGTATAGGATTTATTTGATTCAGTGTAAAAGGATATTTTGTCTATAATTTTTTTGAAATATCAATGGAATAATATTTAAAGATACTGATTGTTTTGTCCATTAATTGGTTTATATATATATATATATATATATATATATATATATATATATATATATATATATATATATATATATATATATAGAGAGAGAGAGAGAGAGAGAGAGAGAGAGAGAGAGAGAGAGAGAGACTTTCAGATTACTCTTACATTCTCAAATGTGCACAAAAGTTTGCAAATTTATATAAAATACAAATATATAATACAAATTTATATAAAAAAAATCAATGAAAGTAGAAACTCTTTAAAATTAACAAGGTTTTTTCTTTTGCGTCCGTTGACTTCAAACAAATATTTCATTTAAACAAATAATTCATAATATTTCATTTAAACAAATAATTCATAATATTTCATTTAAACAAATAATTCATAATATTTCATTTAAACAAATATTTCATTAATCATGTTCTGAAAATAAAATAAATTCCACTGCATATTCTATTGCATACAATATATTTGATTCAATGTAAAAGGATATTATGTCTTTAATATTTTGAAGGATCAAAATGTCAAGTATTTTTTTTTAATTATTCCAAATTTTTAAATAAAAATTTGTGTTCAAGAGAAGTGTATGAAATTTTCACTAAGAAACATCAAGTCTCTATCCCTATAATTTAGGTAGCGACTGTTCAGTTTCTAATTGACAAAAAAGAAAGAGGAATATCCAGCGCAGATAATTATTTTCATGAAAACCATCTAACTCTCAATAATACGGAAAAATACTCAAAATTATTTGAAAAAAATTAAAAGATTATATATCTAGCATAAGAATTACCTTCAAATCTTCATATGATTAAATTTCCAAAAAAAAAAGATACTTTTTTGCAGATTATAAAACATAAAAATTATTTTAATTTTAAAGAGAGCATTTCGAAGGTCTAGACTCTAGACCATCAACTAAGTATTTGCATACAAAATCGATAATAACTTTGACTAGGATACATACAATTATCTGAAAAAAATGCGGCAAAAAATTTACATTTTGCATCAGAATTTCCTACGGGTATATCTTTTCGATATAGTTAAAAGAAAAGAAAATATAAATTTTTTTATAACGATAAAATGATAGAAATAAATTTAACAAGTTTAATTGCAAAATGAACATCTTTTCTTTTTATCGTATCGACCAGGATACTTCAAAAGAATTTTAACTTCTGAGTCCATGGGGAATAACAATGAAAATATGTGAATGAGAAAATAAAACACAGTTAATAAAAGTTAAAAAAAATCACAGATAAAAGTATAAAAACATCCCATTTTTCCAAATCACCATACATGGCAATATGCTTCAGCCTTTAGCCTTCCTTTTTAATTTAAAACTACCTGGAAGCAATTTCTTTTAAAATAAGTTAAAACTAATAAGCCCAATATTTGATACTGATGAGTTCTTTAATGTCCACCATATAATTTGAAAAAAAAAATTTCTTTGCTACAATTGTCAGGGGATATTATGCATCAATTTCTCAAGATTTTGCGTCCATTTTTTTGCATATCAAAGTATTATTTAAACTAAGAATATTTCACATTTAATATTTTTATATCAAATAATTTATCTGCTTTTATTAAAGAAGAGATAAATTTTTTTGAGCTACTTAGAATAATTCTTAATTGAGTTTTTCTTTAAGCTTGTCTTTGAAATATATTTTTAATTTTTTTCAGGTATTTTTAATTTTTTTTCAGATATTTTTAATGGACTTTTGATATACATTTTATTTTTTCTAATATGCAGACAGCATTTTATGCAAATAATATATCAAAGATATCAGAAAAATAATAAGTAGAGCATTAAGTAATGGCTTTAATAAGTGGCAAAAATCATATAATAATTTAGAATGATTAAGAAAACATTTAAATTACTTTTAATGAAAAATATTTGCTTTTTTATATAATTTATAATTTAAAGGTTTTAAATGTCTTTTAGAAACAAGCAATGTTACAATAGTTTCAAGTTATTTAGTTTTTATAAAATGTAATCATTAATCCTTTAACTCGCACACCCATGTTTTAAAAATATTAACTAACGTGTGTGACATTGTGGCCTCAAATGTTCAAGTATTTATCTCTTATTTTATTGGATATTTCATACAGAACATTAAAATAAACACATAGTACAAAAATGTTTATTCATGCAAACATGTTCTTATTAAAAATACAAATGAGATTTTTAATAAAGAAAAAAATATGGAACCAAAACAAAACAAAAAACTATGAATTTAGCCTCTTTATTTTTTCCTTATTTTGTCTGTGTTCATTTGTTTTTTTTAAATCTCTATTCCATTAATATAAAGCTTATTACTTTTTATGCAAGCCTTTTCTCCTATATAAAAATATTTATAGAATTAAAATAATCTATAAATTACACACATTTCACATTTGAAATTCTTGTTTTGAAAAAGGAAGCTTAAACAAGCAATTTTAAAAATTCACAAGCTTGATCGTTCATTTTTTTATACATACTTAAAAAATACTTTTATTATACTTTATTCAGAAACGAAATAAATTGCTAACATAAATTTCAAGACAATTGATTTATGTTAAAAAAATAAATTCATTTCATTTAAGAATTTGCTGCAAGTTCACGAACAGAAAAAAAATTGATCTTCTTTTCTACAATTTTCGGAATCTGCATCTTGTTCCCACTTTCTATCATGATCATTTTTCGAAATTTTGGGAATATATGACAAATCTAACCTATCATCATTTTGACTATCAATGGGAAGACGGACGAAAATGTTTCTAAGTCCGTGTTTGTCGCTGTAAAATCCACTTCATTTCAAGAATGCTTTAACTCGCAAAGGTCAACTTGACTCTAAACCTCTTGCCAAAAATTTGATATATTATTACATTGCTTTCTGTTTTTCTAATCTTCTTTTAGTTACCCCATGAAGGTATATGAAGTAGCAAGTATAAACCTTTATAAATTTCTGGAATATCTAAACAAAAGAAAAATGATGTGGTCAGAGACCAAGTGCGAATGTTGAATGGGTAAATTATTCATTTAATTTCTAAATAGGCTAAACTTCATACAGGGGCTCAGAATTCTTATAGTCCTTTTATATTTTCTGATTGTTTTGAAAGAGCTCAATCCTGCCTTTTTGGTATGATCCAAAGTTTTTAATTGACGAAAATCTAGGAAGTCATATCTAGATGCACTGAGCCTCTTGCATTCTTAATGGATGAAAATCTAGGAAGTTATATCTAAATACATTGTGCCTACCTGTCCCTGAAATAAAATTTTGAGTAAAAATTAGCAAAGATAATGAAATATTTAACTTCATTTAGCAAGCTAAAGACATGATATTTTAAGGCATTATGTAGGAAAATATTGAGAACATCATTTACAGCCATGAAATAACCCCATTAAAAATACATTTCATTTTCCCTAAGGAATAAGCATTCTTCTTAATTATATGAGATTCAATTATCCAGAACGCTCAGGTCTTTATTAATATGGATAGTTAGAATTTTACTGTATAAGCTTTGAATTTTGATTTAAGGAGCAGAATAATGTTATTATGAAGGAAAACACTTTTTAATATTTTCCTATCGCTAGAGAATTTAATTATTATTTTTGTAAAAGGACCAATTTTACTAAATCTAGCACAATTCGCATAGATCCAATATGATTTATATCCATATACCTATTTCACAAAGTTTTCAATTACCTAATTATAATTGGGCGTAGTAGGAACTAAAGGTCAACATCATTTCATTGATTTCGGATCAAGCATCGAAGATTATGCAATTAAATATAATTAATATTCTAAATTCGTTATTTAAAATCTTTTGATCAACAAACTGCTTATATTGCAATAATTAATTTCGTGAAACTGTGCCATTAAGATTCGTTTTTGCATTGTTATGTGAAAACAGACACGACACAAAATACTGTTTCTTCTTGCATAACTACATTCAATTATTCCAATACCAGAAAATTTCCATCTAATCTTAATCAAGATTGCCAATGAAAGAATCTCTTTAATTGATTCGTCTTCGCGAATCCCCACCTACGTCATCGCCCAATCCGGAAATTCCACAGAATGGTAGTTTCACGAAACCCTGGAGACGCTGCCTGATATTTAAACCAAAAAGGATCATATTTCTATTATTAGGAAAATAAACCCCTAGGGAAATTCATGGATCCAGAAGTCCCAGCGAGCTGCATCTACGGGAAAACCATTTTCTCCTTAATCTTATTACCCTTATTACAAACATAGAGACAGGCAAGCTTATGTCCTAGTCAAGGATGATTAAAGCAAAACGTAAGGATAAGTTGGAAAGTTAGGAAGTTTAAAGATGGGAGTGAATATTCAAAAGATAACAGAGAAGGCTGTTTGTATAAATGTGGACGATATATTTAATGAATATGGCATATATAAATATTCTTGACGCTTCAAACATTTTATTGAATTGTTCGGGGAATGCTGTTCTACGAGATATCACACACTAAAAAGGGATTAGAATTCCTTAGCGTATTGTTTGCGTTCCTGTCGGAGTAAACAAAAGTATTTGCCTTTAGTCGAAGAATTGTTCGTAAATGATCAGAAAAGATTGGATGCGAATTAGTTTGTAATTTATTCGGAAGTGATCTGCATTCTTTTCTGAAAGAGATAAAAATAATTTTTAGAAACATTCTCGTTAAATTCTAATGCGGAAGGAAAGTGATTAACATAACGCAAAGAATATAATTTGAGAAAACATAAGAGGAAGGTTTTTGTTTAATTTAAAGTCTTTGTGAAGAAGTATCAATTATCAAACGTTATACGTGGTTCGATCGTTTCTGTTAAGAGCTGTTTCAACAAATATTAATCATGGATATTTAACAAAAATTATTCTTGAATGTTTTAGTCGTATTCTTTCTTTCTAATTACCTTTATTTAAATACTCATTTTCAGTAAAATCTGAGACTTAAAATAGTTGACTGTGAAATAGTAAAGATGTTATAAATATGTATTAATGTAAAGTAAAATTTAAATTTTTGCTTTACAAGAACAATACCATTATATATATATTTGTTTTTATTATCATTAGAAAGTTACTGGAATAACTTTGTATCGCATTTTAGATTTCTGTTTCTAATTTCTCATACATGAAATAGAAAGTATCATTAACTAATTAAAAACTAATAATCTTTGAGAACTTCCTGTCGTAAAAATATATATTTGAAATAAATTACGTGAAATGTGATATAATAAGTATTTTTTGCCTTTTACCAGAAATGTTTTCCCTTTTTTCCTTTATATTCAATGTTTTTTCATTTAACTTAACTGTGTTTGGGAATGTAATGCATAATAAAAGTTATTAGAGAAATAAATTTAATTCAAAAACCAGAAAACTACTTTATTTATCTCTGAATGACAAGATTCTAATCATCCAGGTTATTTTGTAGAATTAAATAAGTAAATTGTGTATTTAAACGTATTATTTAAATCGTCTGACATTCCTAACATTATTAGTTTTTGTCTTTGCTTTATACAGATTTGACGGATAGGTTTTATTTGTCTGCAAAAATGAACCTTTGAATGAACTATCATTTGAACCTTTATAATTAAAGTAATCTTGCAAATTAGTTGGATGGACTGCAGTGATGATATTATTAACAGCTTCCTTTGCACAAAAAAACACATTTTAAAAATTTTATTAATAAACACAGGGAAACAAAACAAAATATGTAGGTTTTAAGTGTAACTTTAACATTTTTATAGCTGTAAAAGCATTTAGCTTTAATATTATTTTATTATCCCGAGTTATATCGGATGAATGAAAAAAGTTATTTATTAGTCTTCGTATGATAGTTTTTGAAACAAGGGACAACAAAAAGTGATACTTGATATTCTGTGCACTGGTATCTGGTCCCTTTTCTTAGTGGTTTAGCTCTGGAATCTCTTTTATGGGAGCACAGTTGTTGGATTTGATTTTTTTTTTCAGTAGCAAGAATCAATATCTGAAAAAATCATCGCTTTCGCTATATTGCATCATTGCCATTATTTTACTTTTTTTTCAAAGCAACTAACTTTCTTTAAGCATAACTAATCTACAAGTAGACGTATACTAAAAAATAGGAAAAAAATTACCAGTCCCGCCAACAAAACTTAACAAGCTGCAAATCAAAGCAGAAAAATTCATTTCGTTTCCTCCAAGACGAGTGAAATCGTGATAAAATAAGTCGTA
The DNA here is from genome assembly GCA_026543055.1 of Argiope trifasciata. Taxonomy (NCBI): domain Eukaryota; kingdom Metazoa; phylum Arthropoda; class Arachnida; order Araneae; family Araneidae; genus Argiope; species Argiope trifasciata. Next base: position 458,272 of record JAPMOQ010010989.1, on the reverse strand, counting down.
TTGACACATTCTGCTTCACCCGAGGTTTCTTGAGGTAATAATTAATTACAATGTATACGAAACCCATATAACTCGGGGTCAGGCAAGCGGTTAATTTGACCAAGCATAGTGATTAATGGAAGTTATGCCCATAATCAAAACTTTGAAATTCAGACGGTGGCACTCACCTAAGATTGCCCAACTGTAAGTTCATGTTTTGGAATCTTGAAGGAGCGACTAATACAATTCCATTTCTTATACGTGATATTTGCGAAAGTGAGCTTGCTAAAGTCAAAACTGGATTATCCTAATATAAAGCACAATCCTATCAAAGAGATAGTTATCTCCCCTTGCAAGTTCCACTTAATGCAGTCTTCGAATTGCTTTGAAATGGGACTAAATTACTAAAACCATAGGTTTTTTATATCTTTATTTTCTTTCCCATCACTCCCTACGAAGAAGCTAAAGTAATTTGTAAATAAGACTTTTAATTCCAATAATTATATAAAGAAGCAGAGAAAGGGTATTTTTAAAAATTAAATAACGTGGAAATTTAATAATAACAGGAGATAGAAAAGGAAAAAAAAATCTTATCAAGTATGACGTAAACCCAAATAAAAACAGAGGGCCTTTGTGGTCATTCATGAATTTATGATTCCGTATGGTTATATTATGCATATACCTAGAACTATATTAAATATGCAAATGAATGAGTCCAAATTTCACTCTATTTCTTTATTTCAATATTTTTATCGTCTTCTGCTTAGTAACTGTAACATATATCTCTACTTTCCTTGTCACTTTAAGTCAAGCATTAAATGTCAAGCAATGGTTTAAGAAATGCTTTATTTCATTTTAATACAGTAATCATACAGTGACTACTCAGAAAGGCCCTGAGGCACATGAATAGCCGCGCCAGCATAGGCAAAACCAAGGATAATTTCTAAGGACCATCTCTAACCATAGTGCAACTTTTCTTGTCTTAAGGACGTCTCGTCATCAGAATGAGGTAGTTGAATGCCCCACCAATTTTGTATCCACCCAGGTAGGGAATACAAATGACCATGGCAGAGCTTTCCCTTTGATATCTGAGGTAACCCTTCAGATTAGAAACTTTTATAAGATAAGAATGATTTGGTTATTTTAGCCAATGACAAATATTACAACCTATAACTCTATTTTGAAAACAGCGACATTATAAATTTACTTTTGAATTAAAATGGAATAAAAAATTGGGTAGCACTAAAAATAATCGAATTTCAAAAACCTAGAAATACTCTTTTAAAATTAATTTCATTGTAATGACAGTATTTTAAATTCAGTATACTTAAACTCAGTAAGGCTCGTTAACTTGTTTTTGAACGACTTTATTCCTCAAAGGAGTAATGCGAAATGAACACGAAAAACAGTTTCTAGGAGTATTTAATTCTTTTAATATCTTTCTTATTCTTTTATATTTCATTCTTATTCGTATTATTTCTTTCGAATCTGATATTTTTGCGATGCTTTTATAGAAATCACTTGGCAGAAAGCAAACATATTTTCTACTTTCAACTCACCTCTATTATAATGAAATTAAATAATTACTTCACGCGAAAGAGGAAAAAGTTTCTACTACAAACATCAAATATTACTCATATATAAGAAAATCCAGAAGAATGTGTTTGATTTAAAAATTTAAAATCTACTACAGAAATTAAAACCTTCATTATTCCCCGAGATAAAATCAGAATCAACTAGCACACCCACAATTCCCATGAAGAATCACTAAGATGATGATATTTAAACCAAGAGAAACTTTCTAATAAGTCGAAATAAACCCTTGGGAAATCGACGAATTGCATTGGGAAGAATCATGATTATTGTTAACGGAGAGACGGTTTCCTCTTTAATCACATTATCTCTAATGTAAAGACAGCGGCAGACGTGCTTGCTCGGAAGACAAAGGCGATTATTCTTGGACGGAGGAATCTGATTGGAAAGTCAAGAAATCCAAGAATTGAAAGAATGTTTTAAATCTCGGAAGAAAATATTTCTGTAGTTAGATTAAATACAAAAATAACTGTAGAAATGTTAAAGTGTTATGAATATATTTTATCGAACTGTTTTAGTCTGTGGTTTGTATTATCTTTTAAAGAAATATGAAACTACAGAATTCGTTGGTTACTTTGTATAAAATTACCATTCTAGAATAAAAATGCATTCATAGAAAGTCCATAATTTAAATATGGTAAGAAAATACTAAAATAAATCATACTATGCAATTTCTGTCATAACGTAATGTGGAACAAGTTTCCTAGTGAGAACGGTGGAAGTAGTCTTTACAAAAGTTTTTGGCATAATCTCTAATAGTCTTGTAATGCCAAAGAATGCCTTGCATTGACATTAAATAGTTACAAAATATTAACTTTTTGAGGGATGGGAGGGAACTATTTGGCTATTAATCCCAGACATGAGGTTAATAATATGCAAAAATCTGATTAGTACTTTATGCTTGTTATTTTCAAGCAAACCGTTGTCACAAAATTCTTACTTAATTTCATATATTTAAGTCATTGCTTTTTTTGTAAAATCGGGTTTCTGGTAGTACAGGTAGACAGACAGTCAAACCGTAGATAAATGATATGTGAACCGTTGGCAGATAACATAGATGATAAATATAAGTACTGAATTTTATATCTCTAGCTCTCTTCGCTTTGTAATTATTGTGTTCTTTTTCATTCGAAGGATAGGACAGATAGACTTCATCTCAACAACTTTTATTCAAACTGATAGAAATATGCAAATTTGTTGTAAAGACCGTATGCCATATTCATCCTTCCAGCTCAAATAAGTTTTGAATTATCTTTGTCACAGACAGGCGGACATTTTCTAAGAATGTGATTTCGAGCTCAGATTAAAACTCGGAGATTCGTCAAAATCTCGAGTTCAAAATTTTTGACGATGGCTATGCTTTCTTTTCAGTATGCAAACGAGAAATCATAAATTGGATAAAATCATAACTGCTATGAGAAGACGCTACATTTTATAATTTTGTTTCCATAGAAAAATAAATGAAAAATACTGAAAGAAAATGCCGATTCATTGCTTTTCAATTGCTCTTTTTTTTTAACTTTTTGTTGCATATAGGAAATTGTTTCTGAATAAATTATCAAACATAATTTTTGTTACAGATATTTCGAATTGTTTTTAACTATGAGAGAAATAGCAAAAAAAGCTGGTTATATAGTAAGAAAGATATTCGTTGACAAAATGTTTTGGTTTCTCAATTTTTTTGGAATAACAGTATTTAGATTTGGTATCACAATTCGCTGCTTGAAATGAACAGTGGCATATTTGCAAAACACTACTTTTCAGGAGAGCGTTTCAAAGTTTTTGAACAATCGAATAAATTATTCCCGAATATATTATTATCCACAGCGAAATATTTTGGTAGTAAAATAATTGTTTTTCACTGAACTACTCATACAGGCAAAGAAAAATTGCCTAAAATATTACTATTTAAGAAAGAAATGAAGATATGCCGTTGTTACGTAAGTATTATTATTAAATACTGAAGATAATTCTAGGCAACAATAAGGTAAGTTATTCTTTAATTAATTGGAAATAAAATAAAAATAATTCATTTGAAACGTTTTAATATGGAATTAAAGTAGGTACAAACTAGTTACAAACTGTTATAAAAATCGGAAAACTGTCGAGGAATAAGGCCATTTTTTAACACACCCAGTAGCTTCTCCTTTGTTTTTTTGCCACCTTGAATGGAGTTGGGTATGCCTGCTCATAATCAGGAAATGTTGGACTCCCAGACTTTCGAATTTTCTTCATTTCTAAATCTACTACGATTTGGAACTGCGCATCCCCGTAAGACCTTTTTCCATAAATCTTCAAGAGCTCACTCTTTTTAAACATAATGACGCTCATTTCTGAAATTGCTGGGATAAGGATGCCCGTATCCCTAATATTTAGGAAATCGGAGTACATTATCTCAACAAGTTTGTATGGCTTTCCTTTTTTTTGTCATACTGATTATTGTTGAGTATTGAACTGGTGAAAATATGCCGGGTTGTCCACGCAAAAAGTGATTGACCGATTTTTCAATTTGGCTATGTACGTTATCACCTTCATTTTGAGTATGCCCTGTGACAAGATATTTGTGTGTTATTGAATCGAAGTTCATTTTATTAATTGCTTGGAGATACATAGACATTAAGTATTGGTTTTTTTTTGTTGTCCAGAACAGTTGTCGCTGTAAAAGATGACATTTTTCACTGACCCCTGTGCATCAAGGTAAGAGAGATACTTCCAGACGGACGTTCCGATTTCTACTGGGCCACGGTGTCCCTGTGTTTCGTTCCAGAAGTAACAGAACACTTCATCTTTTTTCATGTTAAATATAGTAAAGTTGTATGAAGCCACCTTAGACAGGTAATAAAAGTCTGACACCAAACAGTTCGGAACCGAAAGAACAACTTGTAAATCATACACAGCAACAGCAGTTTCAGCGTTCGAGTTTTCTTTGTCTGCCTGCTTCTCCATTCGAGAAAGATCTTTCTCTATGATATTCTGCTCATACTTCTCAGTTAATGCATCCGATTTTGGAGAGTTTTCGTATTGTCGGCAAAGTGAACATTGGTCTTTTTTTGGTTGAAAAAAGCTAATATTATACGTCTTAAATATTTGGAAATATTGGTCGTAAGTAGCTTATTTTTTTCCTTGTATTTCTCGTTCCTTCTTGAAGTCTCTATGCAAATCTGCGATAGACTTTCCCCCTTCGATGTAAACTCGTGAAGTGTCTTGTCGGCAGAAATGGCTAGGGATTTTTGGGATGGAATTGATGTGTTTATGAACACTTTCCACCAAAGTAACTTCTATTTTGTTATGCTTCTGGTGTTTTCCCCTTTGATCTGTTTTTAGAATATTTGTTTCGTTGTCTATTTTTTCAATGCCTGTTCTGATGAACCTGTCTGTTATGTTGAATGTGTTTTTGAAGAAATACTTACAGACTCTGAATCTTTCACCTTTAAGGATCACATAATATCCTTGGTTTTTACCTCTAATACGTGTCGCATTCAAAGTGACCCTTTCTACTTTTGGCACTACTGTTTGCATACAATCTTTGCCGTATTGACGTTGACGCTGCAAGTCTCCAAGGGTCCAAAAGGTTGTAAACAGTTCTTGTCTTTGGCTCTCGTCAATTTTCTCCTTGCAGTTTAACTTACAATTTTGACATGGTGGTAACAGCTTTTTAGCGGCGACAAGCTTGTCAGTGCGACCGATGTATTCTTTACCCAATTGTCTCAAATGTTTTCTTGTTTTCCTCTAATTCTCTTTCTTGGGTTTCTTGGTCAAAAGCTTTGGTTTTTTGGTCGTCAGACGCTGCAAAGGGGGTCTGGTGACCCATCAGAATCTCTATCAGTCTTATCCAATTCATTAACTCCATTCTCATTCATTTTGGTAACTCTAGACTCATTTTCTTCGGAAATTTTATTCACATTTATCTTCTTAATACTTGGTAACTCCAGTCTCACTGGTTTCAGGAATTCCAGTCTCAGTCTTTTTAGAAACTCCATCAGTCTCATTCATTTCGTTAACTCCATTATTTACAGTCTTAATATAATTCAAAGTGCCATTAGTATAAATTATTCCGGCATCTTCACAAAAGTCTTGAATCTCATTGCTATCATTGCATCTGTACTGCATTGGTTGTACTGGTTGTAGTTCAAAATAATCGGGGTCCGGCAGGTTGTTTACCCATTCTTGTGTACCTAAAACCGTTGATGTAGAACCTATCGCTGTAGGTGACACTGGTGGCACAATTCGCCATTCATCCCTTGGTGATGGATCTGGTGACACAATTCGCCATTCATCCCTGTGTGATGGGCCTGGTGCTTCAGTAACGCCTTTTTCTATCATTTGGCGCTTTCTCGCCATCTGAAGAATTAACGCTGTCCTCCGTTTCATGATTCATGAAGAACTACGACAAACAAATAACAATAAAATTAAAGAACTGCATGCAGAAGTCTGGACAATAGTCTATTGGATGAAGCAAAAAAGCTTTGAAATCAGTAACGTCTTTAAAATAATGCGGAAAACAACACACTTATTTTGAAGTATTTTGATCTGGTTTTCTCCAAAATGAGGGAAACACCAGAACATCAACCAATACTCCAGTCTTTTTTTTTAAAAACTACAGTTAGCGGATTCTTACATTGAAGAAACACCGGCATATCAGCTCAAGTGACAGTTTTACTTTGAGTGAGAGATCAGTAGTTAGTCTCCCACTCGATGTAACACCGGCACATCAGCCTAAATGCCGATTTTATTTTCATAATACATAGTGAAACATAGAAGTAAAATGGTATTAAGGGTACTTAAGCCGAATCAACTTACAGAGACATAGATGTTCCTCCTCCAATCACTTCTTCAGAACTGACGCAATGGCGGCTGTGTCGTTGTTTACTAGAAGAAGCGCGCCAAAATACCAACTATGCACAACGACACTAGCGATTGCTGCGTGATATTTTGAAACTAGAGATATGCCGATATTACCACAAGAAAGAGTTTTAAAAAAATGAATTTTTTGATGTAATAAAAAAAAATCGATTTTTGCAGATATGCCACTGTTCATTTCAAGCAGCGAATTGAAATCATTTATTATCGTGATAATAATATGCATTAATAATCTATTTATCAGAGCCTCTTTTACTGTCTCGGAGAAAGAATCCGTTTACTGAAGATAAAAAATTTTCAAACTAAATCTATCTTAGATTAAAATGTATTCGGCTCTGGTTAAGAAGTGTGCTGATTTGAATTGAAAATTATATTGGGAAACAGAATTTTTCTATCAAGTAATCATTGTATTATTCTTATCCTTATTATATATTTATTTTAATATGAATATATATATATATATATATATATATATACACACACATCTTAATGCTTATTTCAAATCGGCATCAAAAATTCTGCCCATGTTACGTTGAAAAGATTTACATGCTTATTGTTTTTTGTTCAAGTCCACAGGGCTTTATATTTTAATTTGAATTAACTTTTGAGTTTTATAAAATATATTTTATGCTTTATTATTATTTCATAGGGTTCATTGATACTTTAATTCTAACCTTTCTTTGAAAATATTTCAATTAAAATTTGTAAAACAATTCTGAGGGATAACTTACGTATTGCTTCCTAAACTGCAAAACTCATAACCGACTCAATATTCGGACCATACTTTATATCAATTCTAAAGATTCAAATTTCATCAAATGCTTGTGACGTAAAATTTAGCAGATAAATCTGAATATTTCAACCAGTTTCAAATCTCCCAAACGAATCACCATAACAGACGTTACACTTTCCAAAGCGAAGTTCGCAGACAACTCTTCGACATTTTAAGAGAAACAGTCTTTTATAAAATGATATTTAAATTCAAAATAATTCTATTTCCGCCTTAGTAAAGCAATTTATTGAAAAATTTAGGTACAGGAAAGATCCGTAAATTCCATCTGCATGTGAATTATTTCCTTCCTAATTTTGTTACTGTAAGTAGAAAGCGATAGCAAGCTAGCGTACGTCCAAAATCCAGAAAGATTAAAACCGAATACAAAGAGAAAAGTTGCAAATTTAAAACTTCACGTGAATATTTAAAATATCTCAGGAAACTCTGTTTACGGATGTTAAATTTAATGAGTAACTTGAGCAAGGAAATTCAAAATACTTCCTTCCAACATTTTATTGAATCATTTAGACATAGCAACCGAAGGTATAAACGCTGAAAGAGTTCTGGTGTGCGTTCCTACTGTTAGAATGCGTAAACATTATAATTCTGACGAAAGCGATGTCTTGTACTCGCACATTATCTAAATTGAACGGAACAAATTAACTACAGATTACTTTGGACAGCCTTCTGTACTATTTGCTTTGTTCTGAAGTAGAAGAATGCTTTCTGTATTATATTTCCTTTACATGGAGTAATCAGCAGCATTAAATTTACCCAAGTTTTCTAAGTTTAAATCAAAGGAAGCGCTTTGATACGAAAGGATTACTCTGAACAATGGCTCTAGATTATGAAAATTCACATTTACTTTCTAAAATCAGATTAAAATGAATGCATCTTTTCATGATTTTTTAAACTTTTTCTTCCAATTCAATTAATTGATATAATTTCAGAAATTTTTATCAAAATGCAATGTATTCGAATATTTTAAATTTTTGTATTTTATTTTTTTACATCATTTTGCATGTCTTCTAGTTTGGAAAACCGATGTTTAGTTTTTACTGAATTTTTAATTTTATATGTATATATCTTTCTTAAACTAGTTTCGCTAATTGCCAGAACTTGAAATGCCATTACTGTTTTTGTTTCTTAAGGCACTTCTTACAAATAAGCCAACCGACAAAGTCAGCGATTTTAAGCCTAGAGACCGTCTCTTGTTTTAGTAGCGTCATCTAGAGTCAAGCTACGTATGCATCATCTTAGCTACGCATGCATCCCATTTGCTTGCACAACCCATTTTTACAAGGAGCAGATTTACACACCTTACAGATGGAACACAGATGAAGAAAAATCCTCCCTGAATCAGGATTCGAACACGGGACGATCACAGGGAAGGCGCGATTACCCTAGGACAGAGAATCAGTGCATGCTTTTTCACGTGAATTTAATATACTCCATGTTTATTAAAAGTTAATGGAATCAACTTCAATATGAAGAAAAATGCAATTTGTTAATATGTTTAATATGAGTATTTCAAAAATATCTTCTTCCTGAAAATGGTTTCCTTAATAATACAATTTTTTTAAAGTAGAAGCCAACGCATTTTAATTTATAGAAAAGAGATGTTATGACTTTAAAAGATTAGAATATTTAAATCTCCCTAATATTTCTCTCTGATGATCTCTCAAATATTTAGAAAGATAAATCATTTTTGAAAAAGCTCTTTTGTTATATTTTTCGTGTACATTACCACGTAGAAATAATTTTCTTATGATTCTAAATAAAAAAAAACATTCTAAATTGTTTTAAACAATTTTGAGAATGGCTCAAAATCTCCAAAATATAGAAGAAAAGGGTTAAATATATCTTGAGACTTATCTCATGATTCAATAAATTGCTAAATTACAAGTTTATAAACAACAACGTTTTAACAAAGAGATTTTAGGAAGAATCGTAACACTAATCAAAAGAGCCTGAAATTAAAAATAGATTATAATAAAATATTAAACACCAAATAAATTTTAGCCATTTGTAATAGAACTTAATTCAATAAATATAAGTTGGCTGAATAAAACATTAAAGAAAGAATTGAAAATTACTTTCTCTATTATTAAAGTTACAGAATGTGTTGATTATTTCTGTTGACTGCCACTCTCTTTTGACATGGTTGTCACTTCGTTTTCCTAAAAATAAATTTATTTTTTAAATATTTATTAAAAATTTAATTTATTTAAAATCATTTTAATGCTGAACTTACGTTAAGATGATATTTCCCCACTGATAAATTTTTTATTTATATTTATTTGTTATTAAACGATTTATGATACGAAACAATACGGCATTCTGTAATTTCTTGCTTTATTAATATGTATGTAATAGTACGTCAGCAATTCTGCACACTAATCTTACAAAATACAACTTTTGCAGCTTCAGTTTCTTTTTTTTAATCGAATATGTCCTCTGTAAAAAGTAGTATTATCATTGAATCGTAGAATCTGAAATTAATTTTCCTTCATTTCAATATTGCCATTGTTCTAAGAGCAATGAATGCTTATATCAGGAATTTAATAAGATTCCTAATTCATTTCTTTTCAAATGTTTATCAAACACCAGCACTTATATAACTTCATTTTGAAACTACATACTGCAGTTGATGTCATAACTCAAGACGACCGAGTTCCTTTTGAGGAATCTATGGAAAGAATATTTTTCCAACATAGGAAAATAAACCCCAAAGGAAACACAGGAAAACAGTTCACTCGCTAATCGTATTACCATTACAGAAAAGAGGCAGAAGACAGGCTTACATTCAAGACAAAAGCGATTATCGCAAGACGAAGGATTTTAGCTAAAAATTTGAAAAGTTTAAGACACGACCGAATACGTAAAAGATGATAAGGAATTCTATGCTTTCTTATGCTAACTTGATTTACTGAAAAGTTGAGGAAAGTTTTAAGAGGTATCAACGTCGCATTGAATTGTTTCTGGTATAACAGTCCAAGGTTTATTTGTAAAAGGAGGGGATATTCAGTACTCTGTTGATGATTTTCGATGTTGAATTACGTAAATATGATGCAATACAGAATATCTTGGGCTGAGAATTTATTTGAAAATCAGCCCTATTCTCTAAGTATGAACAAGCAATGTAGATGAATAAGCTTACATATCATAAGTATAATGAAAATAATGAGTTGCATTAAAAAGTACCTAGTCAAGTGTTTTGTTTTCATTTCAAAACTGATGATCTAAATCATGCAATTAAAGAAGCAAAAATAATTACTTAAAAATGAAATTGTTTCGCAATATTCCAACTGGGATAACATATTCAAAAAGGAATAGAAATGATACAGTGGCTTTTTTATTTAACGGATAAATTTGAATGCATTAATGCCTCTCAAATGTATAATAGCATTCAGGAGGATTGTTTTGAAACTTATACACAGTATGCATTGAGTTTTTGCATAGAATATAATGAAATAGTCACCTATAAAAAATAAAAATATAGATTATAAAAAGAAATTATTTCGAAAATTGAGAGATGGAGCTGATTTTTTTGAAGAGAAGAGATGTCGTAAAGCAAAATTATTTTAATTTAGAATATTATAAAATAATTTGTTCAAAATTTTCTGATTGATTAAGAAGCATATTAAATAGTTACTGAGTTAAGAAATAAATTGTATTTCAATCGAATTTTTTATTCTTAAAGTTCATTAACGAATAATAAAAAAGTTTCGATTTCTTGCATTTCGAAATATGAATATAACTTAATTATATCTCAATAACTGTAGGATATATTGATAAATAATTACAGTGAAAGAGAATGAAAATATGCTCTGAATTTATTTGGAGAGGCTATTATTAAATTTAGAATTGGAAGAAATAAATAAATGGAAAATAGCAAGCGTAAGTTATGCAAATATAAATTACAATATATCTTGCAAAAGAATGCATAAAGAAAGAAATGAAGAGATTTTATAAAGAAAATTGTTTCAAAATAAAAAGTCACCTTTAATTAAATAAAAGTTTGGAAATTTTATAAAGCTTAGACTTTACAACTAGCAGTAATTTGATATCTATTATCGAATTTTTGCAGTAATTTTATATCTTTTAAATCGTGTTATAAATAATTCTTGAAATTTATATTTTAAAATAAATAGGAAGACCAAACAGACAGCTCTATTTGGTCATATTTCATTGTTTTATTTCACCTGAAGGCTCCTAGAAATGTCATGAAAAAAAATCTCTAAAACACTACTTTGCAGAATATTCCCTGAACAACAACAACAACTACAATAGAGTTGCGTTGAGCCAATCGTTGGGCCAATTTCAACAATAACTATCTTATGCATAACTAACTTTTCAGAGTGATATATGCTTTTTGTGGAAATATAATTTAAAAGAAAAATTTCACATGTTATAAAATATATAAAAATAATCATTATTTCTGATAAAGGACTTTACTAATACGATTGGAAAACAAGTTGTCTACGAAGGTTTTTAGTAATTATATTTCAGTTAAAATTATGTTTCGTAACCTAAACGGAAAATATTAAATAAAATAATATATGATTTACAAATAAGTATTAAAATGTAATCTAATAGCTTTTATATTTCATTATTTCCCTCCAAACAAACAAAAAAACAATGCCCTTCTCTGGAAGTAGTTAGAAAAGAAAATATCGTCTGAGTTAAGTCAGATTTCTACTCAAGATAAAATTTGCAACATCGCTTTGACTAATAAAATATATAAGCTTTCATTTATTTAACCTTTTATTTATTTTATTTTATCAATAGATTTTCACAAAAAATAAATCTTAAAATCTTCTACTTCACTTTAAGAAGGATATTTTTGCTAACAGAAGATGCCAAACTTTATATATATCAAGAGTTTTCAGCTCATGGACTGAAATAATACATGAAAGCAAGGGGGGGGGGGTTAGATTAAATTAAATTAAATATGAAAGATTATACAAAAATATCTATCGAAATTGAAAATTATTTCTTAAGAGAATTGAAAATTATTTCTTAAGAGAATTGAAACTTATTTCTTAAGAGAATTGAAATTTATATATTTTAACTAAATAAACAATTAAACGGCTGTCTATCTAGAATGCGAATTGTCTAAATATCTAGAAAAATAATCTCTAACCTACTATCTCCCCATATCATTCCCCATTAATATTGTTTACACCACCAACTTAGGAATCTCTCTAATTCATTCGCTTTCAGACTTTCAACTCGAATCTTTTCCTGTATAATCTGAAGTAAGAAAATTCCACATAACAGACGATACCACCAACCCATGGGACTCCAGCATTGGCAAGACGATATTTAAACCAAAAAGAATTCTTGAGCAGCAGGGGAGCAAACCCTTGGGAAATTTAAGGCTCGAGAAGAACCACGAATACCTTCCATATGGAAACTGTTTCATCTATAATCGCATTATCCTTAATGTAACGACAGAAGGAGTAACATTCTAGACAAAGATAGAAGCAATTATGGGAAGTTGAAAAGGCACCAAGTTAAAATGTTAAATTTGTGACACGAGCGAATTTTTAAGAGATCCCATGGTAGTCAATTTAGATTTGCTAAATTTAATGAATAAAGAGTCATGGAAAATTTTACGCGTTTCTAAAATTTTACAGAATTGTTTTCAGGAATCGTGTCTTTGGTGAATATGTCTTAAAGGAAGGATTAGCGAATTGATGTCTACATTTTTCATTTGCTATCCGTAAACTTTGTAACCTCCCAGAAAAAGAGTGTTTAAGCTAGCTTAATATGTAAACAAATGGGATAGTTTAAGATGTAAATACTTTATTTTTGTGTATATATTAAGAATGCAATTTTCTAAAATGGTACAATCTGTCTTCATGGAGGGATTATAATTTAAGCAACATGACAATTTTAATTCCAGAGGAAAACATCCTCATTGTATAAAATAGTACAATCTGTGTTCCTAGAGGGATTTGAATTTAAGCCACAATTGCCAACTACAGTAAAAATAATATCTAAACAACTTACGATTTCCGTGCTTCATTATAAAATTTGCTTTGAGAAAAATGGAAGTATTATTTAGAATAATCTTAAGCTGCATTGTTGTTTGGATAATTTCCACAATAGATTAAAGAATAGACAGTTATGGGACATTTTATATAAATGCTACATTTTACTGAATTCTTTTGGGAAAGTAGAGACGGGATACCTATTTTGAACATTGGGTTGCTTTCTTTTTTGGAGCAACATTACAATTTTAATTCTGGAAGAAACATGCAGTGTCATGGTATAAAGTATTATAATCTATCTTCATAGAGGAATTTGAATTTAATTCATTGTTACCAACTCTAAGAAAAACAATGCCAAAATAAATTCCGATCTCTATGATTCTATTATGAAAATGGTTTCGAGATAGACGAATATATTATTTAGAGTAATATTAAATTGCATTTTTATTTGAAGAATTTCTACAATTGATTAACGAATAGAGAATCATGGGAAATTGTCAATTATCTATTAACTAGGGCAGCAAGAACCGACTACCATAGAGTTAGCTTCTTATCTAAAGTCTCCTCAAATTGATTGATTAATAGAGTTTATTGGCACAAGAACCATTTTTGATTAAACTGCATCAAACATAAGGTAAAATTTAATTTTACTATAAAAGTTTAAAAGAATTTTTCCATAATTGCATCATTTTCTTGGGTTTGTCAACCTGTAAAATCTACAAAGAAAAAACATGATAAAACACAATATAAAAGTTATTTAAGAATCAAATCAAAAAGTAAAAGCCAATCATTTTCAGAAAGGCAAAGAGGTGGAGATGGGAACTTTACGAAGAACGTCTTTTAATTCGATGTGGAGAGAGTGAAAGAAAGCAACGAATTCATTCATTGTAAAATTGTGGATATTGTATTAAGATGTGAAGAACCATTCATAGAGCACTGATATGTTGTAAATGTTTATGCATGATCTGTGTGTGGCCAATTCTTAATCTGGTAAGAATTATATCAAATTTTCTATTAGGCAAACAAGGCTATCAGACGATTTGATGTTTTACTGTTTTAAGTTTATTTGTATGAAGTATTATTTTTCATTTTTTTAATTAATAAAAACTATTTTCATAATAATTGGTTGATTGATTGATAGAATATCATCCGGAGAGGTTTCTTGACATAGGTAGTCAATAATACATAGCAATAAATAACTTATTTAGTGATAGAAACCAAACTATTTCATTTGACAGAGTTTTGTGTTAAATATTAACAACAATGAAAAGTAAAATGTAACATCCTGGTAAATATGGATAAATAAAAATCAATATTTTAATAATTATTTCAACCAATTCTTTTTCGACCAGGATTTGATTTTTATTTCACAGATGCATGTTTCTATAATAATTCAATTTTCTTAAGAAATACCACACTTACATTTGATGAATCTGAATTGAATATTGCTTTTCAAACAGTATTATTTTATCGATATTTGTTAGTTTTTTTATGAATATTAGTAACAAAATAGTTTTTTCTAGAATGATAATCTTGCAATTCGCATATAGAAATCTTAAATACGATATCACAACACAAGAAGTTTTTCTTCAGAATTGTTTTTATCGATTTTTCTCTCCATCAGATAACTGAACAATTTCTTACGGCTTAGAAACCATGGAAGAATTTCACCCTTGAGCATTTAAGATACAAAGTATACTTTTATTGGACAATCTCAAAATGTTTTGGGCAATTTGTGATAAGAAATATCATAGCAATAGATTTAAGTATTTCTTATTTGATGGGAAAAAGAGATAAAAGTTTTTTCTGAGGTAGACTATCAAATCGATAAAGGCTGAATACTTATGAAATTTTTCACTTCAGTAAATAAAGAATATTATTTTAACGTGTTTCATTCATTTACTTTGTATTCAGGTACAAATTTAGCAATCGAATTTAAGACATATTGTTGTTGTTTAGTGAAAAAGTTGCTAACGGTAACAACAGAAGGTGATATATAAATCATTAAAGCATCGTAAATTTAATCTAAAATCATTTATAATTCCATGCATACAAGAATGAAAAGAAGGAAATTATTATTTAAATAAAAAATAATATATCAAGTTTTGAAACAGGACAACATATTATAAAATAATTCCTTCTGGGCTCATCCATACCGCTTTAAAAAAATTATTTTTAAAATGCACAATTCCAAATTACAGGACAATATATGTAATGTTATAAATCTGCGTGGGGCTAGAATAAATTATTTTATACTTTTATTCTATTTTAAAAGTGTAACATATTACAAATGTTTTTATATTAATAATTGATCATTATCAATTAAAAAAATCATGCAATATAATTTTGAAAAGCTACATATATTCACGACGTGCTCTTTTTTTCCCACATTCATTTGTTATTAAATATATCGGTATGGCAAAGAGATTTAAACATCATTTTATTATTATCTTAAGTATAGGAAATTATTATTATTATTTAAAAAAAGAAACCAATAGATAATAACAAATGTTATAAAAACTAGATATTTTTATTCAAGCAATCAAGGTAAATAGAAACTTCATTTATACATACTAGAAGTATAAAGTTTTGTTCAATGATTAAGGGTTTTACTTTTGATATTTATTACAGTTGAATTTTTATATATTGTTTTATTGTTTCAACTTTTAAAAGTTTTATTATATTTTTCTCCATAAAATAATAAATTCGCTGTTTGAAAATACATTATTACTTTTAAAAAATATTTTTTAATTTGTATTATTTAAAAATTTCTAGATATCACTACTATAAATATTGTTGAATGGTATAAACTACATTTCTCAAATTCATTAATTGATTAGAAAACAAATCGAGTTATATGATTGGCTAATTAAACTAAAAAAATATCAAAATATTTTGAATTTTATTAATGTTTACCACAATAGAACGTTATTAATGTGCGAAAAAATTACTTTAACTTTCAAAAATAGAAACACATCTATTCAATTTCGAATGTTAATCGTAAAAATATCATACTTATTGAATTTAGAATTCTATTTCTAAACTTTTATAAATTCATAAAAAGAATTATCTTATTCTAAACTTTTACAAATCCATAGCAATATTATCAATAATTAAATAGTATCCTTTAATTTCTAGCGAAGTGGTTCTTAAGAATCCTATTTGTCATATTTTTTCCCTGCAGAAATTACTGCATTTTAAAAATCTGAATGAAACCTTTATGAAATTTTTTTATTGAAAATGTATTTCTTTAATCCCTTTATACTATCCATTTTTCGAATAAAATGTTACGTATTTCTTCGCTCTAATATCTATCTGATGTAAAAGTAGAGCAATTTAAATTTAATTCATTATATATGCATCGCTTTTTGAATATATTTCTCGAATAAACCCGAAATGTTTTGATTTATTCGGAGAATTCTCTTGAATATTTCATTTTTGACTCCTTTGTAAAATTGCAATACACCAAATAATTGCTACGTTTGTCAAAGGAAATATTGAGTCGGAAAAAAATGCAAAATAATGAATTAAATATTTTGAAATTTAAACTTAGAAACGAGACGACAAATACGATTTTATCAGAGAGCAGAGATCATTTCATTTAATAAGAAAATTCATATTTTTTTCTTAGGTGATAAGTTTAATTGGTCTCTGAATAAATATTTTGTACTTTGTAAATGCAATTAAATAGTTGATACAAAGATCCTTTAATTCTTTGTAACTAATTAAAAATCTTTTTCTTAAAGATAGTTTAAACATTTAGATTATATTTTACTTTATGTGTTCATTAATTACTATAAATAACTAATATTTTTATTTGTTATTGATTATGATTTTGCAATTTATTTTTATCAAAGTACTAACTATAAAACTGTATTTTTATTTAGGGCTAGTTCTTACTAATGAATAAAAATTAATTAAAATATATTTA
Organism: Argiope trifasciata; assembly: GCA_026543055.1. Lineage (NCBI taxonomy): Eukaryota > Metazoa > Arthropoda > Arachnida > Araneae > Araneidae > Argiope > Argiope trifasciata. The sequence goes on along the minus strand of JAPMOQ010010989.1, from coordinate 441,138 downwards.
CCGTATTTTTATTATTTGTTTCTAAATTTCCTGCATTTGCATAAATAAAAAGACGTTGCCGAAGCATATAATTACTTTATACGCATCATCACCATAATAACAATTAAAAAAAAGGCATTCCAGTAAATTGAATGGTTAAAATGATGTTTGTATCAAAATTTATTTGTAATAGTCAAATATAGAGAATCATTGTAATATTTGCTTTATACTTATTCCTAGATTTTATGGAATTTGTTAAAATTTTAAAAGATATTCAAATTTTTATCAGAGTATCTGTTAAGAGTCACTCCCTGGTCAAGTATATCTACTTTATTCCCATGTTTCTATGCCACTGGAACCTATTACTTAAGAAATAATTATGTTATAAAACTGAAAGTGTCTGCAATTTAAACTATGGTATGTCAAATTACAAATACGATAAATTTTCTCTAGAAAATTTAAACTATGTTTAAAATATGCGTCATACGAGTAAATAAGGTAATTAACAAAGAAAGGTTGAATTTATAAAAAATATCATGTTAAAACAATCGAGTTTATAATTTTAATAATGCATAATCAATACTCTCCATTTCTTGCCAGAAAGAACATTCTATTCCACATTTCTAATAGCTGCGTTGATTCCTTTCTCCAAAACTATCTCTTGTTTTCGATTTGTTTGAAGTCGTTCAAAGAAAATGGTTCTGTATTCTTTATTTTCGAAAATAGTCTACCAATGTTTTCGTTTCATTTTTTATTGTTTTTTTTTTCTTCCTTTTTGGTACTAAGCTGTTTTCAAGCTTCTCGGTAGTTTCTCTAAGCACCGCACAGACCCCGTTTGATTGCTCATCTGTACTTCCTCTCTTCACTTCGCATCTCCACCCCCATTTATTCGGATTGCGTCACTCTTACCGTTTCAATGACCAAATCCCGAAAGGATTTGAAGCGCAATTTTTTTCAGTTTTGTTTCACAAAACGGGAGCTTTTTGTGCCGATTTGCTGCAGAAAGTTGCTAGCGATTTGTTTTTGTTTAGATGTCCAGTACTTCACAGAATAAATAGTTTATTTTGTTCTATAAACAAAATAAAATGTTTATCCGGTAAAACTCTGGACATTCTTCTAGCTTGGAAATTGTTCTGTTTATTTAATTTTAGTCAGAAAAGTCACCTCAAAAAATGAGCCTTTATATCCAGATTTTGTTATAATACATTAGATATTTATATTTGAATTCTAAAATTTCAGTTTTGCTTCATTGTATGTAAAAGTTTTAAAGAGAATTTGTAAGACAAAAAGAATAAAGAACATCACATCTGTTTGAATGACTTCATCTTAAACAGACATCCATTTTTTTTCTGCAAGATTTTTGTTTCTATGATGATTATTATTCTTTGAATAATTTTAGCCCATTTCTTGCAATGTCAAACATTTACAGATGATGGTGTTATGAGTTGATCCTTACCGATCAAGTAAAACAATAGAATTGCAGACAATTTTTTATTTACAGCCATATATGCACATACTAACAATTTATTGGTACGAACAATTGCTATTTTCGATTTACACAACAGTTGAAGTTTTAAGGCCGTTGAAAAAGCTCTTCATCAATTCGGAGGAAAACACCACAAGACGCTAACAGGATGTTAGTTAGAACGGTTACTCCAGAGTGGAGCGTAAATAATACCAAAATCCACAATCCAAATAGGCCTTCTCCTCTTCAAAAAAATACCCGCTCTTTATCTTTGTCCAAACTACGCCTCCTTAATTTCCATTTGTCCACATCAACTTTCCATGGACTAATCACCCAGCAAAATTTTCATTGAATTGTGACGCCAGCCTGGCAGGGAACTGTCCATCAATGATGCGTCCTAGAATTGACCTCTCTGGAACAAGTGTCAATTATATTCCTTCACTAAGAGATCACTCAGCATCAGATGTGTGAAATTCCTTTCCTTTGAATATGCGACATGTTCCAAACAAATAATGCATCCCACGTGAATTACTAATGACCAGAAGAAACGACTATTGGCAGATAAGAAAACCGCCCATCCACTCATCAGGAGGCATTTAAAAATCAATGACATTGAAAGTTCTTGAACAACTGTCTTGGAATGCCGCTTCTTGTGAATGGGACGTAGGAAAGTTACAATGATAACATTTCTCAAATGGTCACGAGGCACATGTATGCAAATGACGCGTGTGAGCTTATAGCCAAGGGGAACAACACTATCTTTTATAGGGATAAATGATATAATTTGAAAAAAAAAACCCTCGGAAACTTGTCTTTGCAGATATAAAAGTCATTATAAGCGCAAAAGACTTCAAAATGAGATAAAAATTGATAAAAATAAAACAATTTCACCAAATTATAGATCAAACACACATATTTGATATCGTATGAATTCATATTACAATGTATCCGTATTACTTTTACCCGTATAGTATCAAGTAATTTTTATAAATTAATTTTATTTCGTCTGCTTTATATTCGTTTCATTTTTAAGCATCTTATTTATCAACTTTCAAAACTTTTCGTCTACCTGTCTGAATCTCTGTCCGTTTTGAAGTGAATTTGACAATATTTTCTTCTTCTTGTGATCGTACCCATGCATTCCCCTGAACCGTTATTTCCTTCTTTTTTCTTTTGGCAGCTCATATGATGCTCAAAATATTACAATGTGTAGCATACATAATAATTACATATAAAATTGTGATTTCAAAGTTCTTTAATTTCACTTATCAACTTTGACAATGAACCCAGTTGGCAGAAAATGCCGATCACCATTTTTACAGTATCTGGAAAATATCAGCTATCAAAATATAGAACAACATTTCAGAAAATTTTATAAAAGATATTTCATAAAATTTCAAAAAATATATATCCTTTATATGGACAGATAAAGATGTTTGACACTTTGGAGACTGAAATAATATGCTTTATTCAACATGAAACAAAACAAAAAAAAAATGTATACTAAGAATATATAGTATACTCTGTTTTCGTAAGTATATACAACTTTATAGAATAAGGCAGCTTTTGTAAAGACTCTCTAAATGGGGAATGAAAAAATAGCTGATTTGGAAATTATAACAGCACACCTTTGCCATCAACACTCCAGAGAGTACCCATGTTTCATATGATTGATTCAACCTTTTAAATTTTTCTAAGAGTCATGTATTTTCCAGAAGGATTTCAGAATCTCTGCAGATAAATAATCCTTGACCATAATTCAGGCAATAATACTTCTCAGACAATGATTTTTGTATATTCCAGAAAATTCTTGTAGCCAAAATCATTAAGCAAGGAAATATTGAGCTGGCAACCATTCAAAATTATTTAGATTATTTGTAAATCTGCCTTTTTATCGGTGATATTAACAATGTATGAAAACCAACTTACAGATAAATTGGAATACCTTGTGCTAACAGAAAATGTAACGCAATGGAATTTCCTGCAGTACAAAGTAGGTCTTTTCCTGTAGTTTTCTGCTAATATTTATCGATGGCAAACACTGTGAGGGGCATTTGGAAGAAAGTTATTTAATTAAAAACCACTACAAAGGAAATACTTAATTCGTAAAAGGGAACAATTATCTGCCTTCTGGTCCGGATAGCAAATGTATAGCGTGTAAAGCATGAATTAAAAAGTACGGAAACAAAGTCTAATGTTTTTTTGCAATTATTAATGTTCAATATGCTGTTCATCATTTTTGTAGTTATTTTCTTCTATTAAAAAGATTTGCTTTAAATATATTCAGCCCGCCTTGACACGTGTTGCTTAATTTTAAGATTTTTAAAATCGCAATTATATTATTCACAACGTGCAATAAAATTTGAGTATTCGAAAAAATATTTATACCAAACAATGTTATGAATAAATAAACGTTTAAACCTTTGTTATTAAATATTTTGTTTTTGATTCTTACTAATATTTTAGTATAATTTATTGCATGTTTTCAGTGATTGGACACAGATTATTATGAAATCGGCAGAAAACGTTAAACATATTATTTATATTTTTTGATAGAAAGTTCACTAAAGATTAAGAAACAATATATATTTACCAATCTGAATAAGTTAAGTCTACAAAGTGAAAAACATTACAGGCCCCACAAAGTGCTAACTATCCAAACCCTTACACCCTTTGCAAAAGACACCATATTATCCACATTTTCCTGATTAAAATTCTTCAATACTAGCATTTATTTGCAATATAAATTGCTCACTAAGAAATCATTAAACTTCTCGAATGAATCAAAAATCTGATGATGACAAATTACTACAGGATCCTATTCTAAGCAGTTACCTCCTTTTCTCTGTAAAGATAATCACATTTCAGTAGATAAGATTTCTGTTCCATTAATATAAGCTAATATTTAAAACAGTTCTGTATCATATATTCGATAAACGCTCTCTTAAGGCTTCAATGATTAATTGCATTGTTGTTCATTAGATATTATGTTTAGAAAGGTTCTATTCAACATTCTCTTCATTAATATCCATATCATGACATGAAGTAGAGCAAGATTCCACTGTAACATTGTTTCGACGTAAAGCTGATTATCTTCACATTTAGCACTCGCCATTAATCTCCTTCAGTTCCGCATCAACCAGATAATTTAATGTAAATAAATAATGTGTTCATTCATATGTTTTCTCAAGAAACAATTTTTAATCATTATTTGAAGAATCATACACAAAATTATGAAATGTCATCCAATTCCAATATAAACTTATAAACCAAATAAACTCAGATGCTGAAATTTATTGTCATCTGAGAAGGTGAAAGATTATTACAGCGAATGTTTTAAGTGCCAAGGGGTGTGTGTGTCAGAAATTTTGTGAAAACTAAGCAATATGTCCATTAAAGAAAACAGAACAAAAAATAAAATCCGAATCATTTCTTACAGTTCCATCGGTAAAGAATTGTCCAATTCCTTTTCATAGCGAAAAAACCTACAGCTGCATTATTTTAGGAAAGTCAAATTAATTACGGAAAAACTGAACATTAATTATTTTCAGCTCTTATTTTGTACAAGCATTGCTATTTTTTGATACATTGAAATGAAAAGCGATACTTGAAATATTTTTGCATTGCACTTACTATTTACCTCACCACTTGACTCTTTATCATGAATGATATATGTACATTTTTGGTACTTGAAAAAACCATTTATCTCATAAGAACTATAGCTCATTTGACAATTCAAATACTACGCATAAAACTATTTGATACTGACGTCGTTTACTTCGTTAAGTGTTCGAAACGTGATGATCTGGCATAGTCCCTCGAAAGAAGGAAGCCCCAAATATAAAGAGGACTATCTCCTGACGCTTTAAGAATTGATTCCACTTAAGGAAATAAAGCAATGGCGTAGGATCGAGACACATCCTCTTTGCTGATAGAACTTACTTTTTATGGGGCTATATCGTAGGCAGTGAAAGCCAATAGAAATCAAGCATAATTCAATATTCAGTTCTGCTGTGATAATTATCATTCAATTTACCTCGGATGCTTTATCAGAAGTGAGTAGTTCTTTTGCGGCTATCTGACAAATGTCAAATTCACCCATAATATAAATAATGATTTAAAAACAGTTTATATTATCATTAGTGTCTTTGTATTATATTATAAACAATAATTTTAAACAGAATTGAATTATTTAACATATATTTGACCGACAGTTTTATTATTAAATTTGCAATAATATTTGAATCAAAATCCGTTAAATGATTGAGTATATACGCAATATATCTACTTTTGAATGAATTAAAATTTTGTTGAATAGATACTTAATACATAACCTGTGAACAAATGTTTAAAATAAGTCTAATTTTGATTGAAGAAGCGAAATCATAGATTATGTGCTTGTTTCATTGCCTGAATATGAAAACAATAATTCAAAACCACAACAAACGAAAGAAAAGAAAATTTGTTATGGTCTTGAACCAAATGTTTTATGTATTTTTTAAGTCAGAAAAGATACCAAATTTTTAGAAAGTTTTTTTTTTTCATTTTTAATGAATCAAAATCACAAAATCTTAGGTAAATATGTTATAAAATCAAAAATAAAATATTCCATTTGACACTATGAATTCATTAGTCTCATTATTTTTAATGAAAGAGCTAAAAATGTTCTTTTCTAGAAATTGAATAAATAAATGCATAAATGTTGTATCTGAAATTTTCAGAGTAGATTCAAAATATATTAAAGATATAAAAGTTATATAAATATAATTAAGAATTCCCTTTAAAATGTCGAAAATATATTTATATTTATAAACTATTCCATAAAACATTATGTATTCAAAACTTATATGTCATTTTCTTTTTTTGGCTTCAATATAAATAAAAAATTTTAAGAAGGAAAACGATATTAGATCACGTGAACGTGTTCAAATCTAAAATTTACTATATTTTAAGAATAATTCATTTTGTGTGGGTGGCATAAAATTTGGAAAAAAGTATCAATGAATAAAAAATATATTCCATGTTCTTGCATATGAATCATACTAAGAAAGCTTGAATGAATTCGTTATTTTGATATGGATCGAAGAATTTTATTCTGTTCCATATACAAATAACGACTAAAAGAGGAATTTTACATCAGCTTTTCATAAAAAACGGCACACAAATGCCGCGACACTTGCAAATATTTAATATGCAGTTTGCATATATAGAGACTATTCACGAATAACAAAAACTATTTTCATAGAAAGGGTTCCCTTACATCCTTTTGTTATTTATGAATTTGTTAAGTTTTGAGAACAGAAATTCAAGAATGAGTCAAAGGATTCTGTTATTTGAAATGATTATTTTATGTACGGGGAGAATTTAAAGTGAGGCGCTAAGGGCGATCATCACTGTTTGTGTTCTGAAGAACATGTTTAAATGAAAATAAAGTATTTAAAATTGCATTCAAACCTTTACTACAAAATATTTTTCAATGTAAAAAAAAAACAGTTAACAAAGCATATATTTATTCCATAACATTTAATAAAACATTTTTTTCCAAAATCGTACAATGCACTTTTTAAAATTTTCTGTTTTGTATACACATGTGTAGGGATATAAATTTATTTTATATTTCACAACAAATGTCTAACAGCATTAAGAATTGAAACAATATTTCATAATGTGATAAAAAAAATCTTAAATGACATGTTTTAAGGAATTATATACTTTAATAAACCGTATGTTGATAGATTATATTTAAAAAAAGTTGACTTTTATGTCAGTTTTATATAAATCTTCATTTTCTATTAATTCTGATAAATTTGGTCATATAACATTAAATCCAAAATAAAAGTCACAATCAGTTTTTGAAAATTCAATAACTAATTAAAATCTAGATGGATAAACATTCTTTATTTAAATAAACTTTTATTTAAAAATTAATATAGTTAAAATGACCAAAAGTATTCCCAAAACGGATTTTGAAAGCATAACAGAATTTAAAACATCATCTTTCTAATGAACATCATTATTTTGCAATTACACCTTTATTTTTCCCTTTGAATTCAAATAGTGATTAAAGCTCATATAAAGATATCGCAGAAATTGAAGAGGTGAAATTTAATCTAATTTTACTGTTGTATCCCAAATGTCAATCATGTGAATTTGTGATTGCTGAAATTAAGATAAAGTTTGTTTATTGTAGCATTGACCTAGATTTAAGAATTTCTTTTTTACTTCATAGTACAAATATTCTCATAAGCACGGCACACACACATATTCATAATTTTTACGTTTCAGTGTTATTGATCTTTTAAAAAATCCGTTCCTTAAAAATACTTTAACAGCTAGGAAAGCTAATATTTTTGTCAATATATATTAACTAGCCTATAGTCGAATGCTGCTGATACAAAATATAAATTACACACTAAACATTTACAGTACTCCTTATAAGTTTATCATTAAAGTTAAAGCAATAAAATATTATTAAAATTGTCATGCAAATGTAAGAAAGCTTACAATAATTAGAATTTCAGAATTCCGCATGTAAATAAAAGAAATTTACAAGATAATACCAAATTTTGTTTGATGAAAAAGATATAATTTTTTTGAGGATATTACAACGGAAAGGAGGTCCAGTAGCTTTGAAAGATTAAGACCGAACAACCGAGGGCAAAAGTCTGACTTTCAGCTCATGTGAAGGTAACACTCAGTCACTCGCTTGTACAACCCTTCTTTCACACACCTCAAAGAGAGAAAGCAACAAAGATTACCCCTTCCCTCACCAAAACTCGTACCTAGGAAGCCCTGAGCATTGTTAATGCGCTATATCTTTAGGCCAGAACCCTGGAGTGAAAGCTTTTTATAGCAAATAGAAGTTTCAAACATCATTCAATCATTTTATAACTGTACATTAAGCAGATGAAAGAGGCATATATTTGCTTCCCTTATAACAATTCTGCTCATCAAATATTTTATTTTATAGTCAGAAAAAAATCTTCTCTCTAGAAATAAAAAAAATCGTTTTTATAAGTAATACCTCCCCTTTCGTTTGTTTGGAAGGTCCCTTATCTTAAGCCCCTATAGCCACAGAAATAAATAAGCTTACCAGAACAGTGTGATAAGGGTTTTGATACAATTTTCTTGCCTTAAGGAAATGGCGTATTTGTTTTTAGAACTTTGCTTGACGTTTCATTGTTGGTACCCTCAAAGCGACAGTCTGGGTCTAGGAAATAGTCACGGATTTAAAAATCAGTCATTGAATTCTTGAATAATTCAAAACTTTACTTCGATTACATAAGTAACGGAAGTTTCTGATTATCGCGATGAGAGGTCGGTTTCAATAAACTCAGTACAAACTTTGGATGTAAGAAACGAACGTCAGAAATATAGAATAATATTCAATTCCCGTCACGAAATTCGCGTCTTCCCTTAAATGATTAAACGCGTTTTTAAATTTCTTTTGAATTTAAAAGAAAATGTTTTCGAATGAATTTCTAAAATCTCTGGCGATTTGGTAATCTGAAGATTGAAAAAGATCATTTTCAATAAACTGAAAATAATTTTCAATTTCACGTCAAATTCATAGCTACGAAGTATAGTGATAAATTTGTTCAGATGAAAAAAAAATGTCTTAATTTATTTGTACAACTAATAATCATTTTAATTCAAAAACTATATAAGAATTTTCGTATAGAATAAAAATTATTTTGCTTTGCATTCGAAATGTTTACTCTTGCAAAAACGTCAAATTAAAATTATAATCATTTATTAAACGCATTCAAATTCGTATTAAACTCAGTATGAATTAAGTGATTATGTTTTTCAAGAGTAGATATTTTGAATCTAGAATTAAAACAACGCAGAACGTTGTCTTTTAGAAACTAAAAAGTCAGGTAGTCATAAAATGTACACTTTTAGGGTATGTATTCAAAAATTTTAAATAAGATGTATCTATATCATAGCTGGAGCTTTTAGTAGAAGATAGATTATATCTATTGGTTGTCATGTAATTTGGAGCACCAAGTGATTTATTGTGCAACTACAAAGTAAATAAAATATATGTTCTTGAAGACAAATGGCCCATTCTGAGAGCCATTTGTCACCCGGACACAATTCATTTTACGTGTTAGAATCAGACACTATCTTATGGTCTATTGAATAGTGAAGGTGAAAAGATGTGCAAAGGAAACAAGTTGTCTTATAAGCCTTTTTAAAAAAGAATAAAATTTGTGTTTCATTTAATAAACAAAAGGGAAAGCCATTGCTGAACTACTGCTCAAATTGAATGTAGCTCAGTAGTTAAGCAATTATAAAAGTCTTTCAGGTTTGAATTTTCATTTCCCTGAATAGAAAAAAAAAATTCTAAATTGTTCAAAAAAATGTCTAAAAACTGCAAAGATTTTTTTTAAAAATACCGCTAAACCTATGGAAGTCAAGAAAACTACTAATCCGGATTTAGAAATGAAGAACGAAAAAAAAAAGACAGTTTAAAAGATGTGGAACTTTTTAGATCTGAATTAAATTTCTTAAGAATGTCGACTGTTAGGAATAACTCACTATTACAAATATCCTCCAAATAAAAAGATATTTAAAAAATGATTTCAAAAAACATGTGAAATTTTTTTTTTACACATGCTTTTACAGTAAGAAATCTACTTTTATTTTTTAAAGAAATGCTATTTGATACATTTTATGATTCCTATGAAATTAAAATTAATAACAAATACATTTTTAAATAGTCAATCTTTATAATTTACATTTCGTTTCTGTGACTTTATTTGTACATTTGACATGTTTATATCTTTAATAAATAAGAAAGCCTTATAAAGGGGAATAAGCAACATGTGTATAACCGTGTTGTCTGCAAGATTAGCCATTTAGCTAATAGGTGACACTTCATTAGACTAATTATATGTACTAGAGCAAATTTTCAAAAATTATAATCGAAAATTTAACTAATAAAAAATTAAGCGAGATTTAGAAAGTATTTCGCTATAACTTCTGAAATTCTAGTAGTACAAATCTGATATTTATACAATCTTAAATTTTTAAAAACTGTCATTCAATTAAATCATTTTTAATTTGATAGTTAAAAATTAATTCCAATTTTCAAATGAATATTTAATTGCTTAATTTTCATACACTCTTGAAAGCTAAGAATAAAAAATCCTGTTTATTCTATACACAGTGTATATTGCAAATCGAACAACGAATTTGCATGGTAACAAAAGAAAATGAAACAAATCCTTACACCTAAATTTTTAAAATACAATCTGACGTTATGAAAAAAAGAAAAAAAAATATTCATTAAGACAATTCGTTTATAAAATAATCACAATAGTATATAGCTAATACTATAGCATGGCATGATCATTTTCACAATCTGGTAATTAGATATATTTTTAGAGGTAATTATAATCTTCAAACCAAGCATATAAGTTTACATTGAAATAAAATTAATATTACAGGGTATGAACTAATCGTCAATGACTGCTATTGAAGAATATAATACATAATATATTCGTTTTTGAACACACCTTCTCGACTCCTTGTGCCCAAATAATTTTCATTTTATTTATGAGAAATTAAGAGCCACTATATAGAAATTGGAAGCCATAAAATAATCATTTATTTACAAATGTTCTATATTTCCAAATTCCTTCTTGAAAAAAAACTTCTATAAAGTCTTTTTATTTTAAATAGAATACACTCATACATTTACCTTTAATGTGGCAATTCAGGGAAAGATTGATTGCTATCTGTTTGTTGTCATGTAATTCTGGGAATCACGTGATTTATCTCGCAGCTGCAAAGTAAATAAAATATACGTCATTAGGAACAAATGATCTCGCAGAGAAGATCGTTTGTCATTCTCCATTGCTAACCATTATGTGCATTCGAAACGGACATTATGATTAATTCCTCCAAATGAAAAAAAAATATTTCAGGAGAAATTGGATCAGGTTTCTGAATGTATGTCCTTCTGTACCTAATTTTTAGCTTTTATACTTTGCAACTTAAAAACTTTTGCAAAGTGGGATTCTTTTTGTTTCTATGAAGAGAAGAATAAATCGAACACCAAATTAGGATTTATTTTCATCAAAAAGTATAAAAGTTCTAAACATATCTTGTGTTAATATGACAATAAATTTTAAGAATATATATTAACAATTCATAAATGTCTTTTATTAAAATTTGTTTCAGATTTTTGAATTTTAAAATTATTTTATCTAGTGATTTCTTTAAATTTTGATGACAATTGCCGAGTTAAGATTATTAATCAAATTTCGTACATCTGTCTCTTTTATTTGAGCTAGTGTATCCTTATAACCATTAATGTATATCGACTAAAATTTGAGCATTTGTTGGATTTTGTTTATAATCTCTCACAAATCGTCATTCAGTGGTAAAATCATTTATTAAAATTGACTCATTTTTTGTGTTTTTTCATTTTTTACTTATTTCTTTTCACACACATATAATAGACGGATCAACATACAAATAATTCTTTGCTGGATTTGATCTTAAATTCTACCTCCAAAATTTTAAACCAAATTTCATGTACCTAACATGATAATTTTCGCATGAAAGCGAATGTAGTTATAAATAGATAAGTTTTCGTAGATTCTGTTGATTTATAAATGGCTTTAAAATTTCACATAAATTTGAAAGTGTTGTGTTATTTCATGAAATCCCCTACATTCCATTCTTTTAAGCTGTTGCATTTTAGAGTGATAAATTATTCCAACAGTAGTTTTTTTAAGCAGAAAAAAATTGAAAAAACCATGGACAAATCTCTCATTATCTAGTCTTTTAGTTATTGCAGCGTTTCATTTTGGATATATCTGGTACAAGAAGGTAACGAAAAAGAAGATAAAAAATGAGTAAGCTATTCTATTCACAGTGAAAGTAATATATATATAATGAAAAAGAACAGAATAACAAAACAATTATAAAATGTTATTATTAAAAGTTATTCAAATCAGTTTAGAAATGATATTTTCTTGGATAATTTTAACTTATTCGACAAATCGAAATCTTTTCTAAACCAAAATGAACAAATAGGATCTATATACAAAGAGGAAATACCCAAACTTTTCATGCACTTCAAGAAAATTAATCCTTTGTACTTGAAAATTTAAGGATTTTAGGAAACCCACGAACAAATATTCCACACTTCAGGAATGCTGTTCAAGTAAAAAAGTTTAACAAAATAAACTAGATTTCATTTCTAAATCTCTTCTGCGGAATTTACAAATTTCTGCTCTGAATTTTAAAGTTTTTTTTGCCAAGATTGAAAGCTTTTTTTTAATTCTCTTTTCCTAACCACGGAAGAAATCGAAATCCAAGTTAAGACAAGCATACAAGATGTTAAAATGAAAAACCAGAAAGACCAACCCTATGCGAAACATACAAGTCAGGCTGTCAAAAACATGTCTTACTCGCTTGTTTTTTGACTTTTAAATTCTTACTTAACAATTGATGCAGGAAGCTTGGTGGTGGGAACCAATATTTTTCCTTTTCAAAGTATTTTAGAATTGTAAATTCTCTAAAAGTATTTCTTCCCTTCGTTGTGTATAGAATACATATTTATTTATGAACTTTTCTGATCACTCTTGTGTGGTATTCCAGGATGACAGGCTTCCATGCTCCAACGCCGTTTCTACCCCTTCAAGAAGCCTATTTCCGCATTTTAGATGAGCATGTAAAATGGCGGCAACACTCTTACAGAAGCTTTTTTATGTATTCGTGAGTTTTTGCTTCCTTGGAAACGAAATATAAAATTTAAAGTATTGTAATCCTCAATTTTAAATGTTGGTAATTCACCATGTTTTAGACTTACTTAAATTTGAAAAAGGATTTTCAGAATTATATTTATCTACCTGTGAACCTGATAATTTAATTAAAAATCGTTTTAATGTGCAAGACTGATATTTGATGAGTAGGTTTTACACAAAAGTGATGCTGTATAAAAGTTTTATGTCGGTGACAAGCTAATATGATAGTTTCAGTTACATATTAGCCTAAGTATATCATTTTTAAAAATAATATATCGATTTGGTTTTAAAATTGCAGATTTTTAGGAAATCCTATAAAAGGTTTTTTCATAGTCTAACGATTTGTGTTCTCAGATTGCATGCAAAAAATAATGATTTAGTTCAAATTTAAGATATAAGATAGTAAGCTAAGTAATATAGTAATATAATAATAGATAGTAATAGATAGATATAAGATAGTAATATCAAATTTAATACAGTAAGCTAAGATTTTAGAATAAGACTCAAGTATTCTTCATTGCCTTAAGGATGATAGATTATTATCCTTTTCCAAAGCAACATCAGGGCTATTTGGAGGTTAATTTCGCTTAGATATTCATGCGTTCGGTTTAGAAGTCATCGGAGAGCTAATTTAGGACCTCTTAAATTTTAACCGATGTCAAATAACGTGAGTGGCACCTAACCGATATCTCTTCTGTAATTTTACTGCAGCTTTCAACAGGTTTGCTTATACGAATTTTTTTCGATGAAATTTGAATTGGAATTCGGAACCAAAGGTAAGAACTTACCACAAAGCTGCCGTGATCCCTTTTATATGTTAACAATAAGTATTTTTTTAATATTATTTTCAACATTTTTGTATTGAATTCCTGTCATGGTAAGGAATATTATGGTTTACAAGAATAGTTTTATCAAATTCACCTTCAAGTTGCTTCATTTATAAATCACAACTATGCATAATTACACATTATGGGCTATTTTAAGATATATTTTTCAACAACCTTATTCGATATTTCGAATAGTGTTTGATATATATTGTATGATATCTGCCGGTTTTCAAGGATATGGAGCAATCTACATTAATCGATAAATTGATATTCATTTCCTAGAAGATTTCTATAATCAAAAGACATTGAATTCGCACATGATTTCGAAGTGTTGGTTCAACAAGAAATAAACAAATTATGAATTATCACATTACATTATTAAAATTAAGAATTGTTAAATAAAAACTCATGAAAATAAATATTTATCCCAATTAATCATGTTTATAGAAAAATATTTCTTTTACTTTAATATTTTATTTGACGCATATTCACATTTTCAATATTGATACACTTTCTACTGGATTGAAAGTTTGTTTTATCATATGAAAACAAATACTATTTGTATAATTTTATCTTTAGTTCGATTTTTACCTAGGAGACAACAAAATAAGAGTCTTAATTCAAAGTATAAATACAATAGAATGAATAAATATTATAAAAACTGTAGTTTTACATTAAAATATCAAGACAGTTAATAATGTATGGAATTTAAAATATAAACATAACTTTTTTAAATGACACATATTTATTGTTTTTTTTTATCAGTACCTCATGCTTTCATTTTTCAAAAGGAATTCTTTTGAGAACCCAACAAATTTCTTGCTCCTTTTATTTGTTATATTGTTTTTTCCTAACATTTTTGTATTATTTATTCATTTTTTTTTATAACGATGATGGTTACTTTAAAGTTTACTGAAGGAGGTGATACAAGTAAAAAAAGTCTAGATTATTTCGCTTTAAAATTTATTGCTATAAGATTTTAAAATTCTTTTATCTGTATTGTATAGCATACAAATATGTATTGTTATGTATCTTGAATTTAAATATTCTCTTATGTTTAACATCGACATTATGTTTTTTTTGCGGTGTTCATGCTTTTGTTTTTGCTCGATGATGATAGTAAATTTTAAATTTAAAAATAACGTGAAACAGAAAAAAAAAAACATTCACAAATAAACTTAGATATTTCAGAATTTAAGAAATATTTTATAATAATTTTAATATTTTTTTAACTAGGAAAATGTATTTTATTCCACTTACTTTTTAATTTTTGCTTTGCTTTTTTTTCTTCTTTTGACTAACGTATACTTCTTATGAAAATATTCAAGAAACAAAGTGAACTATTATTAGAAGAATTTTTTAAAAAAAGCAAGAATATATTTCTCACACAAATTAATTTTATTTTCAGTAATGTACTGAGGATTTTTAACTTTTTAATAATCATTCAAATATTTTTAAGTTTAATTTTTAAATAACTTCAATCAACCGAACAAGAATCTATTATGCCGCTCAATTCTCTAATTCTACAATTCTTGTATTTAAACTTTTCTTACATAACTGACTAGAATCCATTCTTTTTTCTCGTATTTTTAGCCGATAAAGCAAAGCGAAATCTAAGTTAAGGCGTCTGTACAATATGTTAAAAAATAACAGAAAGGCCAATCTGATGTCAAGCATCACTTGTCGAGTTGCCAGAAACGCGTCTTCTGACTTTCAAATTTTTTTCCACTCTTCATACAGGACGCGTGCTGGAGGAAAACAATATTTTCTTTTAGAAGAAGTATTTTAAAATTGTAAATATCTTTAAAAGTATTCTTCTCCACCTCTGGAAAAAGTTGAACACATATTTATTTATGAGCATTTCTGACTACTCTTCTGTGACGATGGAGAATTCGAAGCACTCAAATTTCAACTGAGGCTTCCTGTCTCCAAGAGGGCGGATTTTGCGATAAGTTCTTGAAAACAATGCTAGTTACTAATGGAAAATAGTAATTAATTGCTGTTTGAAAATAAGAGTTTTAATGTGTAAATATTTTTAAAAATACTCTTTAGAAAAAGAATGATACCTATATTTATTTATGAGCTCCTGTGACGATGGAGAACAGCAAGCAATCAAGTTTTGGCTGAAACTTCCTGTTTCCAAGTTGGTTACTTCCGTGATTTAAATTTAAAAACACTATTGGATCCTTAGATATTAATACAAAATTTATATATTAATATTTTTATTTTGACAATTCTGTAATTAACATTCATTTTTTTTACCGTGGTTTAAAAATTTTATTTAAGAATTCTTGCAGAAAAAAATCGACGAAATGCAATACAGCTGCGTCATCCTTTTTTTTCAGTTTTCAATCTTTAAAATACAAAAGTAAGAATTCTTGATGGTGTCTAATCTAAAATAATTATAATCTAATTATCTTAAAGAATTGTATAATGATAATTCCAAAGAAATGTAATGATCACTGAGGAATGAGAGATTCTTGTAAAGAAACTTAACATATTCGCTGCCGATAATATTATTCGATAGATGATGTGAATTATAAAGATTGATTTACACCATTTATAGAATTATATTATCCCTTCTTTGCTACTTATTTGCTGAATTGGGGCAGAATTTATATATTTAGACAATAGATGTTAATTATTACAAAGTAAAATTGAGTAACATACGAGCCCCGCCGCAACATTTTAATACTCATCCAAAATCTTTTTAACTGGTGGATTATTATTTAACATTATAATCAAACTATAGAATCAAGTAAGAACTGAAAACATGTAAACAAAGAGGCGAATGATATAAAAAAGGTGCAAAATTGACTAATACACTGGACTGATGGACATTGTTAGCTACAGGTAACACGGTTCAGTGGAATGCCTGACGAGGAGTTAATGGATGCCCCAACGGACGTCTCAAGAGACACTATGACTGACTTTTTTACTTTCATATCAATCTATATTTTAAGAGTTTGCAGGATCTTAATTAATATAGAAAAGAAAGAATAAAATTATATTAATGAAAAATGATTTATTCTTGAAAACTGGAATTGATATAATAAATTTAATGAACTTATAAAAAAAAATCAATTTTCAATAGATATATTTTGATATTCGAAGTTTATTAAACTCTCAAAATATATTCTTAAAAATTATTCATTATGTATTCCGAAATTTCCATACTTAATTTTAAAAAGCAAAATGGGTATCTCGAATTTTAATAGTTTTTGTATCATGCGAGCTCATTTCCATGCTAATATTTCTTTTACAAAAGTTACTCTATGAAACAGAAAATGTCAAATTTATCAAACTTCCATGTTCATCAAAAACCATTACTTATAAAAGTAGCTACAAAATATATATCTCATTAAAAAATACTTGAAGTAATCATTAAAATTATTTATTTTCTATCGATTTGGCTATAAATGAGAGGAAAAAAAACCCTTCAAAATATGAATAATTTTTTTTTATCGAGCACTGAAAAGTTCAAAAACGCTGGATTCAATAAAAACTTTGCTTACTAAAGACAAAAAAATTAACAAACATGTTTTTTGAAGTTGATTAAAAATATTAAAGGAAACAGTATGATCATAGCTCTTCGTTTCATTAAATTTAACTAGCAATGAAAGAAAAAAAATTGTATTTCACAAAGAAATAAAGTCGTAGGGAAGAAATAACGATGTAAGTTGATTTAATGAAATTCTTTTCTTCTATTTTTTATCATAGGATTTGTTCCTTTCTTGTGGCAACACATCTTTCTCTTATTCCCTACAGAGTTGAACAGCCGAAAATTCTTTTGATACGTCTCAGTTGGTTATATAAGGCCGGAAACTGCATCTTGTTGCAATTAAAGTTATTTTTAGCTTTTTTCGTCTTCAGGGAAGAAATAAAAAATAAAAATGTTCTTTTCTTTTAGCTGTGACCCTAAGAGGTGCTCGAAGAAAATTCCATAACAAGATTTTAGTGTAATCTAACGACGCTTCTCGAGTTCCTTTCGATAACATGACTCAAAAAAATAAAAGATCTCAAAAACCGTTGGTAGCATTATAAAAATAATTGGATCAAAATATCTGAGAAATTTTTGAAAGGATCTAGAAAAACGATACGCTTCAAGTTTTCTTTTGATCTTGGGGGTAAAAAAAAGGGAAAAATAAAACCCTTCTAAATTAAATCAGCACCTCTTTAGGATTCATATCTGCACCAAAAGAAGTATTTTAACAATTCTTCTACCACCCCATACCTGTACTATTTCTAAAGCACCAGGAATGAAATTAGGTTTTTTGGGACAATATTTTCCAGTTGCACTGCCCCCTCTAACTTCAGGAAACGTAGAGTTCTTACCTCAATTACTGATTACAATTTTCTGATCATCATAATATAGCTTCTAAACAGGCATTAAAAACAGACGACGATTTTTAGTTGAAAAGTAAGAAAAAAAAATTAAAAAAAGGATTTTGTTATTGTCTGCGTTTTTTTTTTCAGAAAGCCACTAATTGGTATATATTTTTCATCAATATGCATGTAACTGATTCCCATCTGCATTTATTTTAATATCATCTCTTCAATAAAGTGTGTCTATTTTTGTATCATTACATACTCTTACACCATTTTAATTACAATAGTCTTCAAGAAAATTGAAATTTATTGAATTATAAGAATATGAATTTGAATAAAATTGAAGTATCAGTTTTATATTTTGATTCAAAAACACTTTTTTCTAATATAGAAGGAATTAATGTAATTGCTCAATATAGTACTAAATAAATATCAAAGAAGGATCATGTGAGCTCTGATGTAACATGCAACTACCATATAATCAGCTTTAAAAGAAATTTTAAGAAAACGATCAAATTGCAGTCATTTTCTTTTTCAAGGCTGGCATGCTTTTTTTTTTTTGATCGAGCTAAGATTTTAAGTAATAGTTTGGACACAGTACGTAAGGGACTACCACGGACGTATATCAGAAACCTAATAAAGCTTTAACATTGAAGCTCTATCTGGCAAAGATTAAAAGGGTTTTTTTGGCCATACAGTTAGTCAGTATAAATCGATGTTGCAATCCATCAAATATTCTACTAGAATCTGCTCCCAGAATAAAGTAACGATTCTTTCTGCGATTGCCATAGAAAAAGGTTACAAAATCCTAATCCTCTTTTTGAATGATATTTTCTTTTCCCAAAAGTTACTACAGTTTGAAAGAATTGTTTTGTCAGTATACAGAGCTAATGTCGCCTTCCAGCTGGGACAAGGTAACATAGTTCATAAAGATTCTTCATTGAAAATCAAGTCAGAAATGATACATGGGTTTTACTGAACAAGTATTTTTTGGCATCATGGATTGATTGGACAATAGAACAGATATATTTGAGAAAAGTTCAATATTTCTGCTCAATATTTCCAAAATTAATCAATGTCTATTAATTGCATATATCTTATCAACCGTGAAGAAAATACCAAAAATGTTCCTTTTCTTTCAAATTTGGGTTTTCTTTTCCAGGTGGAGCTACGATTTCAAAGGAAAGTTGTAAGCATTGCAACTTCTTTATCCTTAGCGTCTCAAGAGCGAGAAAACGTAAAATCCACAGTGATACCTCGGCAACAGAACTTAACATATTATTTCAGATGGTGTATTCAGATTATACTTGTCAGCATCACAGGACGAAAAAAGTATTTCTCGTCTTATGTATGGTGAAATATATTAGCAACCGGCACTGTAAAGTTTAATGTGAGATTATTTTCGCTTTTGATTATTCGTTTGGATTTGTACAGAAAATTGTAATAAAAATGATTCACTGTTTGGTGAAATAGAGCAGCAAGTTGCAAAAACATAGTAATGGCAATTTCCAATATTCAATTCCAATTCTACTGAATCTAACTTTTGAGAAAATAGATGTATATTCAATTATAATTTTCAGCGTTTATATGTTGTATGATATGATATACATTCAATTATAATTTTCAGATTTTTTTTATTTGCCCTACCAAATGGTTTATAAATTAAAGGAAATAAACAAGTTTTTAGAATACCTTTATGTCAAGAAGTAGACAAATAGATAGGAAACAGTAACCTTACTTCGAATTTAATTTCTAAATGAAGAAATGTCCAAATAACTCACCTGTAAAACGAAAAAAAATATATATGAATAATTTTGTATAAAAGATAATAAGAATTGAATAAAAATGTAATTATTACAATATGTATAAGTGAAATGGAAAAAAAAAATATGTAAAAATATGTTAGCCTGTAAAAAGAAAAATATATATATGAATATTTTTGTATAAAATATAATAAGTAATGAATAAAAATGTAATTATTACAATATGTATAAGAAAAATGGAAAAAAAATTATTGTTCTAAATTAACATTGGTTAAATCTTTTTCGTGACATACATAAAAATAGACTTTTAAAAATCACAAAATCTAAAGGAAAATTGCTTAGATGCTTAATAATTATATTAAATTTGGAGGTAAATTTATATTGTCAATTATAGTATCTCAATAATAAATATTAAAAAAAAATCTATAATTTCTTCTAAAATTACAATGATTATTACATTATTAAGTCTAAGTCGCTATTGACGATCACTTAGTTTGCAGTAGTTAGTGGTATATTTAAACATATAATTCATTTAGATATAACTTTATGTCCATGACTTTAGAAAAAAGTCTGGTATTAAAAGTTTTATTTTAACTGTCTCAGTCAAAGATAGTAACTTTTATACATGAACTTCTCTAATGGAGGCTAATCCCATGACATCATAGTACTTTTAAAAACCAAACATGCGGCTCTTTTAAATTTCGCAATATTGTAACTCTTAGGTTGTCTTTTAAGCTAAATAGTTATTAAATAAAATCAACTTTAAAAAAATAAACAGTGATATGGTTTACATTTCAGCGAAACAATGCAGTCTATTTTAGGAAAAGTAAAAAAAAAATCGAAAATCCGAACAAAAATTTGCATGAATACTAAATTGATATTAAAATATGCCAGATGTTAAATTGATGTAAAATACAATTTTACACAATGATAATTTGGAAAATCATCGCGAAAAAATATCAAAATTCAGTTTAATTTCTAATTGATTAAAATTTGAAAAAAATCTTTTTGATGTGTGTATTCTAATCTTTAAGGGAAATATCGAAATCTGATATTAATAGTTTAGCTTATTTTAGCTCATTGAAAATCTACAAGCATATATACACATTCATCCTCATTATTATTAGAAATCAGGTGCGACCAGCGAGTAGCATATCATCCATGATGTAATAAATTATTCATGTTGATGCCTTGTATTATGCAACACGAAATGAAAGCTCCAATTTAAATTAAACTTACGTAATAAATATGAGCCATTCTGATTGGCAGTGATTCAAAAAAAGTAAAAAAAAAATTAATTACTCGTTTAAATGGGCATAAACTGTTTAATTGTTAATACTACGTATTAAGCCCCCCTCCCTTTTTTAAAAAGAAAACGGAGAAAATTTAGAAACTGAAGAATGATAACATATCTAAACGTCACAAACCTCCAAATTAAATAGAGATGGGCGAAATCGAGAAAGTTTTCATACTAGATGTCAATTGGAAAACTCAGAGAATCAATATTTTGCTGCTTAAATTTTTTTCATTAAAGATACTCAAAACCTTTCTTTGTATGACAACAACAATCTCAAAACAATTTTATAGACCAAAAACTATTACACATCATAAGAATGATATTATTAAATCAGTAATAACGCAATTACATTCTATATTATGTACATTTTAACAAATCTGCCATTCTGTTAAATAGGTTAATTAAATATAGGTTATAATAATTTATATTTCCGTGTTAATATTATGGCGTTTTGAATAGAATGCAGTTCTAAAAATAGGGCAGTCGGATAGGATTATTCATGCAATAAAAATAATGTTTATTATGAGAAGAATCACTCTTCACCGTGTAATATAAAAGAATGTTTCAATTCATAATAGATTTATTAAATCAGTAAGCCCCCTAACCATAAAATTCAACAAAAATCTTGATAGAGGAAGATTGCTCAAAAAATGCTTGAAACTATATGTTAAAACAAATAAAAGCTATCAAAGTAGTTTCAAGATACATTGGGATTTTATTTTCATACAGATTGAGAAATTGCGTATTTTATGTAGATTGTTCTTACCTTAAACTCCGAAATGAGTTTCACTGCCATAAAATAAAGCAAAATTTCTAGAAAAAATTCTGAAGGTAGTTTATATAGAATATACAACTTTGCTTGAAGTGCTGTATTGCAATGAAGCTGCTTTGTAGCTTTATAAAACTTCTTCCCATTCAACATTCTTACTTGCGGAAAGAATTATTTCGTCTTTTATTTAATTGCTGAAATTATATTCTTAAGTTAAGGAACTAAAGTGAGGTAATGTTATGTAATTTTGACGTTGGTTTAGTGAAGCTGAAAAAAGTGTCTCTGAATGGTATAGAAAAAATGTTAAATTATCTAGCAAGTTTTAGTTTTATTTTAATCCGTTTTAACGCACCCGGAAGAAGTAGTTTTCCTGACAATTTCTGCAACTGTCATAATTAAAAATGTTCGTGCTTAACGGGTACTCAAGATCATTGGGTTAGTTTAGTATTTTTAAAAGTAATTTTTTTTGTGATGCCCTACAATTGTTTTTGTTCAGTAACAAATCCTGAATATCCTTCAACTTCAATGTGATGCTTTCAACACTACCGATATAATTTATAGTATGCTTACATAAATTGCAGATCGCGTTTTAAAGAGAATTTCAGCTCCTATTCTCTATCTCCGTCTTCTTTGAACAGATGCAGTGAATGTCACAAGGCAAATTATTTTGTCTTAATCCCTTATTGGTAGGTAAGATTACCATGTTTTAGTGAATAATTTCAAACAGTAACTACCCAATTGGGATTTTGATTGAAGAACCACCCAACTTTCCAAATTTAACGCGATACAATGTATAAACATTTAACAAAATACAACCTATTTGATTTTAAGAAATGCATACATAAAATGTGTATCACTATTTCAATGAGATAATTCTTTCGTTAATTCACTACCTGTTATTTTCGTGGTATGAGATATTCTTAGAAGGACAATAAGCACCATTCCCTGCCTGAATATTTAATAAGATGTTATTTTGTATAGAAGGGCAATAAAATTGCATGCTGTACGAAATAAAATAGAATATTTCTTTAATTTTATACAAAAAAAATGGTTTTAAATTAGGTTAATATAATATTTAGAACATGTATTCTAAGAAGAAACATTTTCCCATGAAATAAATGATAAATGAAAAAAAAATCATATATGAAGACGAAACTTTGTCAAAGGTGCACATGAATTGCATGTCGAACAATTTGTAATAGAATTACGAATTATTTACCTGTCGTTCTCAAAGTTTAATATATCCTTGAAAAATTATTTCCTCACTGATTATGTAAAAACCTTCATGTTGTGCAGACCTTTCATAAAACTACACATTGTACGACATTTTCGTAGAACTACATGTTGTATCGCCTTTTCGTAAACCTACGTTGTGCAGAATGAAATTGAATAACCTCTCCTAACACTTTGCCCAAAAAAATCTGTAGTGTTAAATTATATTAAAATAGCATTTATCCCAGACATTACCATAAAACGAAACACTCTCCCATGAAGTAAACGATAAGCGAAAATAGAAAATGATAGCTTAAGACGAAACTTTGTCGAAGATGCTTCTAGACCTTCTGGAACTTCATGTATATGCAGATGAAGAATACGAGTATCCGGCGGAGATAAGGAGCAAAATGTGAAGCTTTTGTTCTTAGTTTGGAAGGAAAATAAATTTTAACACTAGAAAAATAAAAAAAAAATAATCCGAGGAAATTAGTTTTGTGGATTACGGTTATAACACGAAAGAAAAGCGGCAAACAACCGAATTTTTATTTTTAGAGATAAGAAAGATTTAGTAATGCGGTGAATTAAATATGTGTGGGAGGACGAATTTACATGCTTGCTAATTTTGGAATTATTTAAATATAAGAAAACTATATGTCTGTAATCTTATGCTTGAAGTAATTAATAAAATAAAAATCATTAAAAGGGAATTTGAAATATGCATCGAAATATTTTGTTTTTTCATTTAAAGTCTGGAGGAAGTCTGGACAAATATATATAAGGATGGGGCTTTAAAAAAAGAAAATATAAAGAAATTGGATTGAATAAAAATTATATTTTAATAACCTTAATAACATATTTTTTAAATAAAGCATATGTATTTTCTTTTAATATTAGTATATGTAACTATTTCGTTATTTCAAAATTTCAGATTTTTTTTTAAAGTTTACCAAATATTTTTCAAACTTTATTAAATATTTATAAAATGCATGCTTTTTAATTTTATTTTCAAAGGCTTAATAACTATTTTCTAATAATCAATAAATCTTTTTAATAAATAGTTTTACCAAATGTAGCACTCTCTTTCCCCCTACACTATGATTCACTCATTACACTCCGCCCTCTGGCGAGTGCTTAGAGAGACAAGTGAGTTAAGCCTCTGTTATCGTTATGTGTTGACGTGTTTTTTGTCCACTCTCTGTTTGTGTTTGTGTGTAACGTAACCTTATATGTTTTAATAATAAATTAATGTTACACAAGAAGGCTCATCTTAATTAGGACCCACCAACCACCGGTCACATTGGCGCCCAACGGGTTTTAATTGCGTTTACATTGACGCCCAGCATTTAATTGCGCACCCTCCGCATTGCCGCGCAAGCGTGCTTTTAAATTTCAGCCTTCAAAAACAGAGTAAAAGTTCCGAACACAGATGTTTGGCTCAATTTTTTCAGGTAAAAGCAATTCGAATGCACACCCTGTGCAAGATCATTGGATTATATTAATTCCCCGCCCTGGAGGAAAAAGGCTTTCTATTGCTAAACGGATGGGA
The DNA here is from genome assembly GCA_026543055.1 of Argiope trifasciata. Taxonomy (NCBI): domain Eukaryota; kingdom Metazoa; phylum Arthropoda; class Arachnida; order Araneae; family Araneidae; genus Argiope; species Argiope trifasciata. The sequence continues at coordinate 416,183 of JAPMOQ010010989.1, read as the reverse complement.
TAGATCCCATCGTTGCTTCATTAAATGATAAGTACTTATTTTTGTTTCAGTTTTTGAATACTTTATTTCTTTAGCCATCCTGGTAAAGAATACCATGCTCATTCATACGTTTAGATTAAATAAATTTGTGTTAACTTAATTTGCCACACCCCTGTCATATGTATACTATTGTTGCATAAAATATTGTTGCATCATGATATAACAGTCAATTTAAAGTTTTGTAAAAGCAGTTCTTTAAAAGTTTTTCTCATATTTCTATTTGTACATTTTCTATTGGTGTTAAAAAGTTTTATTTGTTTGAAAAAATATTTCTTTCAACCTAATAATATATAGTTTAAGTTTCATTCGTCAGTTTCGGTTTCGGAATGAAACGCAAATGTTGCTCTTTTGCGAAGCCATTCTTCGGCGCGCCAAATGTCTGCTTCCCCCCCAATTCTCTCTCTTCGCTTTTCGGAATATTAATGTAATACACCGGATGCAAAAAAAGAATCTGAATGATTCATTTATAATATCATATTAAATTAGAAACCTTCTGATCTTTTATTACTGGAGCAAATAAATAAAATAAAAAGGAAAGATCTTTTCGGATTGTGGTTTCAAAGATTAATGTGTGTATATATATATATATATATAAAAGTGATCATTATTTCTGTCAGAACTGTTCTGTATTTTATTTTTTAAGCGCGTGATATAGAAATATATATATAAATATATTCTTTTTCCTTTTTATGAGTATTCGTACAACTTTTCATGATAATTCTTGATTTGATTATTCTTTAAGAAATGATATGTTCTTTTAATAAATTTTGGTAAATATTATTTTATTGAAGAATTAAATATAATCACTGTAAATTTTAAAATGTTATGATAATATTTTAGAAGGAAATTCATAAGGTCTAACCGATTACAATAATTTAAAACTTTATATTGTTATGAAATTGATATTATCTTTAATGAATCTTGTGCATTTGTGTTTATTTTTGTAAATTTAGTGATTGCAAGTGTTCTTTTATACTCTTAAATTTCTTTAAAATATAATGTAAAAGACGTGATTTTGTGAACAATGAAAAGGTATTGTGTACTAGTGCCTAAACCTAACAGCAAGGATGAGTTTCTTGGGTAAGGGTCTTAAAGCCGATCTAATCTTTGTGGCTGAGGAAATGGGTATTGAAGTCCCGAAAGATGCGCGTCTCCCCGACATTAAAGACTTAATAATACACAGTAAAAACTACGATGAAGACTTTGTGCGAGAATTCCTAAATTCGGTAATCGGTGAAAGGATTGCCGCAAAAGAGGAAGAAAAAGTTTCTCGTGAAAACGCGTTTAAATTAGAAAAACTTCGTTTGGAATTAGAAGTCCAAAAACTTGAACAGCTATCGTCTTTAAGTTCCGTCGCTGCTTCACCAAATCAACTAAATGTACAACTCAAGAGTCTAATCCCTGAGTTTGACCCTCAACAAGATGACATGTTGCTGTTTATCAATGTCTTTCAAAGACAAATGAAATTTTAAAAAATAGATAAGAAAAATTAGGAAGCATATTTACTTGGCGTTCTGCCAAATGAAGTTGTAAAAATTATTTCAAGAGAATCCGAGGAAAAAGCTCAAGATTTCGAACATATAAAAGCTATGCTTTTAAAAAGATATAAATTAAACGCAGAGAAATTGCGACATCTTTTCGCAACTCATAGAAAAAACCCAGAAAAATCTTGGAAGGATTTCCATTTTGAGTTAAGAAATTACTTTGAAGGATGGTTAGAAGAACTGAATATCCAGGACTTTGATAAGCTGAAGGACTTGATGATCCTCGATCAAATGAAAAAACGTGTCCCTCCTGAAGTAAAAGACCATTTCTTGGATGTATGGTGTGAATGGGTCACTCCCGATGACCTAATAGAGAAACTGGACACCTACGACAGTCTGCGCCTTAACAGTAAAGAAACGCAAGCTTACAAGTCGGAAAACTTCAAGAAACCAGCTGATTATGGAAAATCAAATAGAAATAGGACTTTTAACGCTAAAGGCCCAAAGTTTCGAAATGAACATAATCCTGATTGACTGTCTCTGTCTGGGATTCCCAGTCAAAGTAGGCGGTATCCCGGGGTCCCCAGTCAAAGTAGGCGGGACTTCATTAACAAAGACAGAGTACACGAACGAAATAATGAGAGACTTGAAGAGGACAGAAGACCCCTGAACTGTTATGGTTGTGGAGCTCCTGAAATAATCAAAGCAAAATGTCTCACATGCAACCCAGCATTGAAACTAAACCCTGATGTATCGTCAAGTCTCAATCATATGAACTTTTACAGTTTTTCAATGGAGGATGAACAAATAAGCATAATTGATATCTCTGTCTGTGACACTCATGCAGCTGTTTGTGCCGACACAGGTGCAACACATTCAGTAGCTGGAGAAAAGCTATTTGAACTTCATAAGAAGAACGGCTTGAAATTCAAAAGCCAAGTTATAGATATAACACTAGCTGATGGCCAAATTCAGAAAACGGAAATACTCACTACAACTGTAGACATTACGGTTAAGAGTAAAAGTATGCCGACAGAACTCATTGTATTGAAAAACGCTCGAGGAAACAGAACTCTTCTAGGTGTTGACTTTTTGAGTAAAGCAGGAATCGTCCTAGATCTCTGCAACAGGCATTGGTATTTCTCAGAATCTCCGCGAATCAAATATGATTTTATTAAAGCACCACCTGACATAAACGCTCTGCTGGCAGTTCCTACTACTCCAAATCCCTGTGATCTTCGTGAAAATGAAGGAACAAATCTTTCGCATGAACAAAAACGTCGCCTCAACTCCCTTCTCTTAAAATACGAGACATGCTTTCAACCAGGGGGAGAGCCTACACCTTTCATCGAACACAAAATTGATACTGGAGATAAGCTTCCTGTTGCAGTACCTCCTTACAGGTTGTCGCCTGCCAGACAAGAGATTTTGAAGAAGGAAATTGATTCACTTCTCGCCTCTGGAGTTATCGAAGAATGCGATTCTCCCTTTGCCGCTCAAGTAGTGCTAGTTCCAAAACCCAACGGTGATTTTCGTCTTTGCGTGGATTACCGGAAGCTCAATGCGGTTACAAAGCCTGATCCCTATCCTCTTCCGCGGATGGATGACCTATTGCAAACCGCAAAACAAACAGCTTACATGTCTACCATTGATTTAAAAAGTGGATACCATCAAGTTCAAATGTATCCTCCTGACAAAGACAAAACTGCATTTGTTTGTCAATTTGGAATTTACAGATTTACAAGGATGCCGTTTGGATTAAAACAGCACCCACGACTTTCCAAAGACTCATGGACATTTTCCGAAATGGCCTTAAAGTCAAGACTTTAGCATATTTAGATGATTTGATTGTTGTGTCTTCTACATTTGAAGAACATCTTGAAGATTTACGTCAAGTATTTGATCGCCTGAAATACTTTAAATTGCATGCTAATAGAAACAAATGTAATTTTGCTTGCCCCAAAGTAAAATATTTAGGTCACTATATCACCAAGGCTGGTATTGAAGTTGATCCTGCAAAAGTTGAAGCAATAGTAAATATTCCTCCTCCCAAAAACACAAAACAAGTCCAAAGTTTTTTGCAAACCTGAAGTTGGTATCGTCGTTTTATACATCAGTTAACAGAAATTTCTCGCCCATTAAGCAATCTTACTAAGAAGAAAACCACATGGAAATGGGGCGAAGAAGAGCAGTGTGCATTTGATGCATTAAAAGAAAAACTAATTTCTCCACTGGTTCTAAAACAAGTTGATGACACTAAACCATTTGTTATCCGAACAGATTCCTCAAATTATGCTGTAGGAGCTATCCTTATTCAAGGAAAGGGTGAAGAAGAACATCCCATAGAGTATGCGAGTCGTTTACTTATTTTATCTGAAAAAAATTATTCAACAACCGAGAGAGAAGCATTAGCAGTCGTATGGGCTCTCGAAAAGTTCCGAGGTTACATAGAAGGTGCCCAAATTACAGTTGTGACTGACCATCAACCCTTAAAATGGCTGTTGAGTCTGAAATCACCAACAGACCGATTGGCAAGATGGGCTTTGCAGTTGCAATCATTTGACCTGACAGTAGAATACATTCCTGGTAAAGCTAATGTTATAGCTGATATGCTTTCTCGACCTGTATGTGTTCACAATTCTAATTGTGAATTATGCACTATATCTATCGATTTGCCATCAAGAAAGGCCAATGATATGCGTGAAGAACAGTTAAAAGATGACGATTTGAAGAAAATAATAGACTGTTTCGAAAACAATGATAAAGATGAAAATTTTGTTAACTGGTCAAACCAAGGTTACCTTATGAGTAATGGTTTACTCTATCGCTACTCTCCAGATTCTGAATCTGAAGAAGCACAATTGGTTGTCCCAAAGCAAGAAAGGGAAAGAGTTCTGAGAGAACACCATGATGCCCCTACAGCTGGACATTATGCCACTGAAGGTACTTATAATAAAATAGCCTCACGATACTATTTTCCTGGAATGAAATCCTACATTTCAGAATGGATAAAGCATAGTCCAGAATGCAACCATTACAAGGCTAACAACCAAAAGCCTGCTGGATTGTTAAGAACTCCATTATATTCTCAAAGATTCGAGATAATTTCGATTGACTTATTTGGTCCTCTACCACGGACGGCTACAGGAAAACAGTGGATTTTTATTGTGGCAGACTGTGCTACAAGATGGGTAGAATTATTCCCTCTTGCTCATGCCACCGCGCATGAATGTGCTACAACATTAATCGAAGAAGTGTTTATGTGGTATGGCATACATAGAAAAATCATCAGTGATAACGGATCACAATTCATTAGTTCCGTACTTCAACAAATCTGTTGTACTCTCAATATAGACCAATTTTTAATTCGTCTACTTTCCCCAAGCAAATCCTGTCGAAAGGAAAAACAGAGACCTTAAACCTCGTCTAGCAATACTTGTGGGAGATGGACATGATACCTGGCATTCGAAACACCCTGTAATTCAATTTGCCATGAAGACAACTATTTGTGATCCTACAGGACATACTCCTGCCTTCCTACAATTTGAAAGAGAACTGCGCACTGTTGACGATGTTGTGCAAAATTTCAAAGCCGTGGTTGAAAATAATAACTTTGTTCCAGAGATAACCCCATATCTCAAAAGATTTGCACACATCACTAATGGTATACGAGACCGAATAGAAAAGAAGCAAGATCAACGGAAGAAATACTATGATAAAAATCGAAGAACTGTTTATTTTTCTCCTGGTGATAAAGTTTTGGTAAATTTGCACCCCATTAGCAAAGCCAAAAACAAGAAGACCTCAATGTTTATGCCCAAACGTGATGGTCCATACCTTATACTAACTCGGAAGTCGCCAACATCATATGTTATTTCTAGTCTTGGCAAGCCGTCAGAACCTATTGCAACCTATCATGTTTCTGCACTTTCGCCTTTTAAAGATGTGGCTTCAAAGCCAATTGCTCCACTCAGAAAGCGAGGTCGACCACCAAAAATCACTGTGGCACCCCATGCCACAAATCACGACGCTTCACCTGAACCAAAAATTACTGTGACACCCCATGCCACAAATCAAGGAACTTTGTTTGTGCCAAAATCTTCTCGGCTTAAACCCTTTACCCAGAAAAACCAAAGGCCAAAAACAAGAACACAGACTGCAACAAGAGCTCCTACTTCTAGCACTGGCTACTTGCCGGGACGTCGGCGCAGCCAGAGGGGGAGACTGTAGCACTATCTTTCCCCCTACACTATGATTCACTCCTTACACGCCGCCCTCTGGCGAGTTCTTAGAGAGACAGTGAGTTAAGCCTCTGTTATCGTTATGTGTTGACGTGTTTTTTGTCCACTCTCTGTTTGTGTTTGTGTGTAACGTAACCTTATATGTTTTAATAATAAAGTAATGTTACACAAGAAGGCTCATCTTAATTAGGACCCACCAACCACCGGTCACACAAATTCTTTATAATTTATGTCTCTCACATGGGATAAAAATGTTGCATTAATAAATGATCAGTTTCTGAATTTCATAAAAAATATTTCGTTCCAATCAAAAACAATATTTTTTATAGCATTCAATCGTTTTAATTTTAATTATTTATTTTGTAAGTTTTAGAGCTCCAGCCAATCAAAAACTATGAGAAAACTTTATTTCCATGAGTATGAGTTTTACAAATTTTAGAGAAATAAAATAAAAATGAACGATTGTTATGACTTTTGGTTCTGACTTTAAAAATAAAAATTTAATAGGGTGAATTTAAAATAACTTAATTTTCCTTTTAAAAGAATGGTGACCAATTTCCCTATCTCATCAACTAGCTCATTTGTATATTCACGTGTGAAGGAATCCGCCAGAATAAGAGTCAATAGTTTTTGCATGTAAGACTACTGTATAATTTGAGACTATTAGAAGTTAATGGGGGAACTGAAACGATGGATTAATGTCAGAGACTCTAAAGCACTCAACGAGTCTGAATAAATAATACAATTGTCGGAATGACCATTAGAAATTTGTGATAATACATAAAAGGTAGCAAAAAACCACCACACACAGAGAGAGAGAGACAAAGAAAATCAGAACGTGGTGAATAACTTTTTATTATTCATTTATTTCAATTCTATTTAAGTGGGTCGTGAAATAACGTTTCACTCATATCAAGCATAGCTACACTTTTCCTACGCATTTTTAAGCAAACATGAGAAATAAAATTCATTTAATAGATACTGAATTCATTTTAAAAAATGAAAACTATTCTTCAAATGAATTAAAACTATAATATTTTCAAAGTATATCTAAGTATATCTAAACGACCGTGTACAGAACTAGAGGCTATAATAACTTGGCTACTAGTAATTGTATAGTCAAGAAATATCAATATTAAAAAACATCATAGTGAGTTGAAGATTTATATATGATATATATCCTGTCACGACAATTTTATCGGATTCAAAGGAATGAAATATATATTTATGTGAATACAATATAAAAATCCAACAACAACGGTTGGAATAAACCTCCCATGTGCAATATATATTGATCTTCCAAACCATCAACCCATGCAGTTGGTTAGGTTTTACGTTTTTATTCTCTTTTTTTCGATGTTTCCATCCAGCTTTCATGGATCCAAAACATAGATCAGAGCATCGATAGGTTTCCTGAACACGTCTTTACTTATTTAATCGATTATCTGTGTTGGACTTTGGTCTCCTAATGGCTATTCGTTGCGTTGGGAATGAGGCCAAAAACCGGCTTTCACTTTTTCGTTGTGGTGTCGTTCAGTTCATCCGCTCTCTTTTCCTCTATAGGGATGAAATTTTTTTCCGTTTTATTTGTTTTTTCCTTTGAAGGTGGAGAAATGGAGGATTCTTGTTAGTCTGGTAGCCATTTGTGGGCTATCAGGATTTAGTCGTACTTAGACAAGAACTGCTATTGTGAGGATTTAAGAGAATAATCCTGACATAAAGGTTTAACGCAGGCTTGATAGAATATAAATATAATTTAGACAAATTAATTAATCCTTTATTATTAAAAATAGGGGCCATTAATATTAAATATAGTCAGATATCATATCTAATTTTTGCTTTAACTATCACAAATGCATACTGCACATAAAATATTGAATCCTGTATTAACGTCAGGGATATTTCAAAATGCTAAAAACAAGTATGAAGTAAAAAGTCAAATGAAAATGTAATTATTCCTGAATGCTTATAAAAATAACAAATTTTAATTTTATCAATATTGGAAGGCTATAAATGCCTATTCTATTACGTTGGGCATTCCGGGTGCCTGGATATCGTTACGCAACTCCGTACCCTTTCGTTAAGTATAACTCATTGAATAGCCGAGGTGAGTGCTATGTTTATTAGAAATACTCACCTAAATGTTTTGGGATAGAGGAAGGTTTTCTGTGAATTATTAATATATTATGTTCTTAATAGCCATCAGTAAGGCATAATCTGCTTTTGTTCAATAACTCTTTACTAACACAAGGGAGTGAATATACTTTTTTGAGTTTTAAAAGAATAGGGAATTTTATATATAATTGAAAACAAAAAGAAATTCGGCTTTTGTAATAATTTGAAGTACTTTATCAACATTCTTAAAATCCGAATGATTTTAAGAATGAGATAGTTAAAGCTATCAGACAGCATACAAAGATGTTTAGTTTTATAATGATTGCAAAATTAACCAAATATTGCCTTTTACGTTTGTCAGCCAAATTGTATTACAAATGGTTTTAATTCTAGAGCTATGTGCTTTTAAAACTAAAGTGGCGTTAGTTTAAGAGGAACACTATACCCAGAGGAATCTAGATTGCTAGGTTTACAATAAGGATGATTTTTAGACGTAATTCTTAAGGCTAAGTATTCTGAAGTTGCTTCATTTATTTCATGAAGTTATGCTTTGGTTTCTTAAGATATGTTGATGTCATTCAGATATGCTGTAGGTTTCGTCCATCTGTCTTTACACCTCCGTTAGGTATGATAATTAATGAATTAAACATACTTATAGAGATTTCTTCACATGGTTAAGAAACGGGCTAGAACTTTTATATCATTGAATTATGTCGTAATGTCATTGAGATATATTGTAAATCCCAACTCCTTTAAATATAATAAAGAATTCATAAAAGATACTTATAGAGGGTCTTGACACCTTTATGATATAGACCAGTGGTGGGGAAACTTTTTTTAAGACGGGCCATTTGTATTAACTAGACGATCGTAGCGGGCCAAATAATAATGCTTAATCGTTAAAAAATTTATGTGTTCTATAAATATATACATATATTATTACATACACTTATTATTTTAATAGTAAAAAAGTAAAAGGTAAGAAAATTATAAGCACAAAATATAAAATGAATTTAGTGTATTTCTTGATGTGAAGTATTATCACTTTATTTTCTGGTGTCATTACTGATTGATGGTGCATGAGAAAAATGAAATCGAGACTGTTTTATCAAAATTTCATCATAATCTGGTTCCATTTGCGAAGCAGAAATTCTTAAAACTGATGAAAGGTGCTCAACTGTAATTCTGTTTCTTAAAGAAGATTTCGCAAGCTTCATTGTTGAAAAGATAAGATGAGCCGAACATTGTCATTATTTTCATTGCATGAGTAATTAGATTTGGGAAATTATCTGGACTTAAATTTTTATAAAATTCTAGTAATGGTACTGTATGAAAAGTTAGTTTCAGGAGAGTATTACAGTTCAGTTCTATTAACTCAAGTTGAAATTTTGCATCAACTTCTTCGTAATTAACATTGAAAGGGGTCGCAAATGGGGTCTTTCGGAAAAACAGAGCAATGAATCGAAAATGCGAGAGTGTCTGTAAGTTTCGAGCGAAGAGGAGTCAGCTGTTTGGGTCGGATGGATTTGTCCAGAATACTATTGTGTTTTGAATATCGCCGCAGGTAGTTTTTATGCGGGTCGTCACATTACGAAGTAAGAATGGATTCAAACATTCTCACGACGGCACTCTTAAACGGGCCGGATTAAACCTTTCTGTGGGCCGGACTTGGCCCGCGGGCCGTAGTTTCCCCATCACTGATATAGACTATAACTTGGATGTTGATCATATGGACAATGTTTGATACAGAGTGCAAATATTATGTTCGAAAAAAATATTTAAAACTTTAATATGTGTTCCAATTTTTTTCATTGTTTGTATAGAAATTATATTCTGCATAATTATTTTACATTAAAAAAAATTCTACTGCTGTCATTCTTTGCTTAGTAGTAATGATAATTTATATTCCCTGGCATCTTTTGGCCAACGGTGTTTGATATAAATTACACCATTAGAATCAGTGCAATTGTTTTTAATTTTCTAGAATTTCTAGAAACAATATAATACAATCTTTTGAATAGTTTTTTTTAAAGGTCCAGAAAAACTTTATTACAATTCTTTCAGGCAATTTTTCTTAGAATAAACTTATACAATTTCTTTGTCATTTTTGTTTCAATATCATACTTAAAAATATTACAAAATTATTATTTAAATTTCATTATTAGATTAGTTCAAATTCATTTATAATAATATATCTCATGCTTTTCATTTATCAGTATCCTGGTGTACGGGTAGCGTATCTTTCCCATGATTTGAGTACGAGTCCTGGTTCAGGCATGGTTGTTCTTTACTCTCTGTTCTATCTGCGAGTTCGTGAATGTGAATCCCCCCCCTGCAAAAAAGGGTTGCGCAAGCGAGTATGTGAGAGTCATTTTCTTATGAGATGAATTCAGACTTCTGCCCCCTATTGCTTAAGAGTTTTTACCATAAGAAGCCATTGCACCCCTCTTTCTCCAATCTTTTGAATTGGTGTTCAATGCAAGGGATATAAGCAATAATGTTTTTCATTTTAATTATATCAATGGTCTCCCATGGCCAAAGATGTCTGCCACTGAGTTTGACATCTCACAGTTTTCCTTTTATGACTAGAGTCAACGTCCGGTCGCCCCGCGAATATAACCGAGCAGTTATTCCTGTCCGCTTCGTCGAAGCTGTAAGCATGGATTCCCATTTTTCGCTCTGCATCCTCCGGGGTTCTCGAGTTGCTGTTCTCCACCCCCTGTTTGTTCTGTTCTCTCCCTCTTCAAGAGAGGGAAAGGTGTTCACCCCTCTCTTTCCTTCTCTTTCAATGTTTGCCAAGTATTCCATTGGAGCAGATTCGCCCCATTGTGATATTTGAGAACGTGAATTTTATTTATACGTTCCATAACTGAACTTTAACATTATATATAAAATGTTTTTCTTTCCGACGACTGTCAAAGCCGTCACTCGGAACGTGTGCCGTCGTGATAAAAATGGAATTTTATTTTGAAAGAAATTCGTGCGTTTAAGAAAAGTGTGAAAAAGTCTCCGTCTTGCATTTTGAAATGTTTGCACACATATCATTTCCATATCTTCTTTTACGAACTCGAAGAAAGGGACTCCCTCTAAATATCTCATTTTAAATAAAGTCATCTTAAATTCTGAAGCTTTTTAGAAATATAATATAATCATTCGATGACTGTCAAAGCTGTCACTTGGATTATCTGATGAAAAAAGGATTCTTGTTTGAGAAAAAGATTCGCTTCCAGATTTTCAGCCGTTTGTCTAGACAGTTTGTGTGTGAGTATTAAAATGGCCGTTGAAAAGTTTTTTTTTTTCACGATGACATAATTTTATTTTAAAATTTTCTTTACGGAGTTAAAAAAAGATGTTTTCCTCCTCTTATTTTGGATTAAAGTAAAATGCGAGCCATTACATATTTAAAAAATATCTCATCAATCTGTTAATTTCTTTATATCTAAGTTATAATCCGGCAATAAAATTGTTGATATTAGAAATAGTCAAAATTTGTGCTTGAAAATCACTTTTCAACTCTTAACTTCTATGATATTACAGGTATCGAAACACTTTGAATACAAATTTTTTCCTCTTAAAAAAGCGCTAATTTGATTTATTTTCTTATTTTGAATATTAAAAAAGTTATGAGTAAATTAAAATTTCTATCCTTTCACCAATTTCACCTCCTTTTAGCTGGACGGTCTGCGATTTTAACATTCCTAAAAATTATTCTGGGCCAGCTAAAATGCAAACAAAATTATTCAAATTCTTCTGTTCCAAGACAATATAGGTAAAGGGCATGCTGATTTATATTGCATTATTTAATATTTTTATTATCATCTCATTTTACTATAATCTACTTTAATTTCCTTTTTCAGGTTCACTGCTGAGGAATAAACATATAAAGCACCTTCATTATTATCCGGGGTAATATGAATGACATTCAAGCACCGTCATCGTGATACCACAAAAGTGAAAGTTGAAGTTGAATCCTAACGTTAGACTACGAACAAAGATACATTCCCTTCCGTACATCATACAACCCGTCATGGATGTAGAGGTAACACGACAGCATAACCCTAATCTCATAATTAAGGAAATGAGTTAGTTATCAGCATACTGCAGAAATATTGAAAGTTCCTCATCCTAATATGTATGGAATTCAGGAACAAGGAAAAGGGGATAGTTACAAATGAGATGAAGTGAAATGATGCAATCTCTTCGAAGCTACTCCAGTACTTCCTATGCATCCAGAGTTACCTAAATGAATGTTGTTGAAGTCTCACAGAGGTAGGAAGTAATGTAATTTTAATAGTCATAACCAGGCACGATAGTATGTTTGTTCTATCTCATTTCACTAATATACACATTCAACAAATAATAACTATCGAGAATCAATCAAAATCATATCATTATTCATTTAAATGCATACAGTAGAGTACCTAAAGAAGGGAAAATAATAAATAAGTTTATTCAATTTCATTAGCAATTAATTAAAATACTTATTGGGGAAAAATAAAATAGGGTATTCTCAAAACTGCATTTTTGAAATCTCGTCATTGAACACATAGTGTATTCTAATTTATTTCAGATTCATTAAGATTTCTTCCGATTTCAAATAATAAATAATTCAGCCCTGAAACGGAAAATAAAATGTCACTTTTTAACGAACCGTTGATTATTTTTCCATTCTGGTTATATTCGAGGGAAAATGATGTATAGAATCTTCACAGTAATAGTTTTTTTTTTTAATTCATGAAACGTTTATATATTTTTTAAATTTTTTTTGTCGAATATTCAAGCATATGAAGTACTTTATGGTTCATAAATCAAATGGAAATTTTCTTACTGAAGAGGCGGGGGAAGAAAAAATAGAGCCGTGAAACACTTTTTGGCGATGCAGTCTGAAAACAAATTAATTAATGGGAAAATTTCGTGTCACAGTTAATACATGAAAAGTCGTTTTTGTTAATTGGAAACACTCAGCTTTGTCCAATTGAGCGCATACGGAAATTATTAATTCAGTGCAGAAAAAGAAGCACTTTTGGATTAAATTGATGTCTTCTTTTAGTTAATTTGGCACGCGTATTTGAATGAAGAGTCTCTGTTAGTTCTTTCATTAATTTTTTAATACTTTTTTCACAAAAACGAATATATTTGTTGGTTATTAAATAAAAGGATGTTGCTAAACAATTGCAAAACAGTAAGTAAATAGAAATATTCATATAAATCTGAAACTAAATTTGAAATGCAATCTGAATCAATTAATTATAAATAAAAAATCTAATTGGCTTCTTCAAAAGGATGAAAGATTGAAAATCCAAATACCTTCTGATTGTTTAGTATACACTTCTCCGTTTGAAATAGTCTGCTTGACTAAAGATAAGGTATTAAATAAAGCAATGAAAATGGAAATAGCAAATGATAAAAGGTAAAAAAAATGATTAGAAAATGAATTACAAAATGAAAATTGATTAAATAGAGAAAATAGAGGTTAAATAGAGAAAATTGATTAAAAATGAATTCTTTTAACTTTATGCATAATTTTGGATTTATTTTTCTAAGAATTTGTGAAATAAATTAAAATTTTAAATCTGCTAAGAAATATAGAATAAAAATGTACCGTTTTCTAACATTTTATTATTTTATAATATCATTTTTACCTAAAGATTGACATAGATTGAAGAGTGATTTCCTTTTAATTTCTCCGTACATTTCCTGGAAACACATCATATACATATTTCTTTACACATGAAAATTACTGTACTGTATATAGCTAAATATGACTCCAGGTTTATAAAGCAGCAGTATATAAGTATATACAGTTTATTTCTCCTTTGATGGATTTAAAACACGATAATTCATATGCTTACAATTTGCATTGTATACCTTGATAATACAATATATCTACAATGCAAGCAGTTAAACATAATTTTTTGCTAATTAATCACTAACAAGCACAAACAAAAGCAAGAATTTAATCAAGGGACAATTAATCACTAACTGACTATTACGGCCCGCTTTGAGGTTCATGGATAACAATGAATAACTGGACCACCGCAACAGCAAAACTGGCAGAAACTGTGATTGAGTTCCTACAGCCATCAACGACCATGACACAACACTTTCCTTGGGAAATACACTCCATTATCGATGTGAGGTAACCAACAACCACTTTTTTATGTACCCAGCAGTATGACGAGAGCTAACTACAATGTTTCTCATTCTCATTTTTGAGATGATTCGAGTAGCAGGCATTAGCTATATAAATAAAACATGTTAAAATTTGTTTGGGATCTTGTTTAATGTGCCCATCCACATTGTCAAGTCTGTTTAGCATTAACAAGGAAATAAATAATATAACAGCGAGAGAAACTGTAACAGTTGCTTGAACTGAAGTATCATATTGCCAACGAACTGCATTAGCACATCAAAGTAAATTTAAACCTGAATTTCATCGATTTACCTACGCTTTAAGATTCTTTTGTTTGTCATTAATAAATAAAGAGAAGCAGCCAGATAGTATTTCTTTTAATAAATATAACCCAAAATATGATACAGGTCAAAATTTAAAATTTTAATCCTTCATCAACCTTTACTAACTTTTCTGGGTGAACATCCGAATTCACTTGCATACGAATCTATAGACAGATAGCCTTAACTAGGGCATAGTTGGCCTAAAATTGAATACAAATCAATAAATATAAATAGCTTGGAAAATATGTTGTTGGAAATGTAAAAATCTTATACGTGCTCGTAAATGACCCATCTAACTCTAAGGAAGGGGGCTTCTAAGGATTTCGTTACAACTTTCATAAAATCGAAGACAGAATAATAAATCATATTAGCTAAAAGTAGCATCTCAATAAGGCAAACGACTTTTTTATATAAAATCTTTGGATTATATCTTAGAGGTCGGGAGCAGAAAAGTGATCTTCAAATTTTAATATTGATTCTTTGTAGCATCAAAATTTATTTTGTTAACATAAATTAGTAACATAATTGTAAAGTTGATTTAAGTATTTATGCTAGTTACTTAAATGTATTCAGTCAAAAACCGTCAAACAATAAAAACAATAAAAATATTTATACCAAACTCCAAGAAACTTTAAAAATGAAGACGCCTCAAAATATCGAAGTGAAATTATTTTTATTTGCAATACTTCTTCACTGTATATTTCAATGTTCGAAAAAATAACATTCTGAAATGATAAGTATGAAAACGAATGCATATTAATACTACATTGTATTTAAACTCTTCATTGAGACATCCTATGATAAATACTTCATATTTTCACCTTGAATATTAGATAATACATCATCCCGGAGCTTCAAAGAGAAAAAAAAGAAAAAATAATCCTTCATATCATGTTTTTTCGTGAATATTTTGCACCTTCTTTTTTCCTAACCGAAATTCAAACTTGTGAAATATTTTCTTGCTCATAAATCAAACTAAAGTTTACACACTGGGAAAGGGGGGAGGGTTTGAAAAGGAGAAAGGAGGGGGTCGAAACACTTTTGGACGATGTTGGGTCGACAAATTAATTAATGGGAAATTTACGTGGTTCCAGTCACGAAAAGTCATTGTGTTAATTGTAAGCACTCAACTGTGCTCAATTGAGCGAGAGCGGAAATTATAATTCATCAGGGGAAAAAATGACAGTCCCCCCCGATTATTTATTTTTCGAATGTTTGCAAATGTGGTGTGATAATATAAGTGCCTTTTGCAGTTTTTTTTTAATAAATGAATGATTTTATCTTCATCAAATTAGCAGAAACTGATAAATTTTATTTAATGAATTGTATGGATTTTGAAGTTTCGGAGAAAATGGAAATATTTTTCTTTGAACTTTTCTTCCTCTAGAACAAATCTCTTTCTTCTGCGTCGTAACAAACATTTCACAATAAATTCTTTGAAATTTAATCTTTTACTTTCAATAAATTTGATTTCAAAATCCTTAAGTGCTTCGAATTAATGGCACATTTTCATAATAAAAAAGACGAAACCTAACAAATAAATAAAATTTGAAGTAGATTCATATATTTAGACATATACATTTTACTATTGAATTATTGTAGACATTATCTTTAATTATTTTTTGAAACTTATTCCTCTTTTATATAACAATGCGCATACACACAAAACGTTATATTGAATGTCGTTTCAACATCCAAGAATGCTAACGAAATACTTCAAACAGTGACGCATATTTTTCCAAAATGAGTTACAATTTGTTCAAAATTTATTAACGCAGGAGAAAAAAATTGCACATAAGTAAAATTAATAAAACTGAAAAGGTTCCTTTTTAAATTAATTTAAAAATTTAAAAATTGATTGCTAATCATATACTTTAAATGAATTATATATAAAACTTTAAAGTTATTTAGAGATAAGCTTTGAAATTTTGATCAAATTTTACTATACGTTCTAATTAAAAATTAAAAGGAATTTCTTGATGTGATCATGCATTAGACAAATTATAAATGATTTCTGAATTTTATTATTTGCACTAATGTATTCTCTAAAGAGAATTTTAAATTTTTATATTAAGCATAACTAATCTAATCCAGCTCAATGCTCATGTTGCATGACTGATTGTGTAATGCATAGCGCATTACACATGCAGCCTTAAACGTTACAAATTTCGCAAACTCAATACTTAACTCAACACATGCAGCATCGGTATCTTGTATAGTACATCATACATGTTTCTTGACATTGAGCACCTCATATAGCATATTATCGATGTCGAAATGCGCATTATTTATCACGCATAATACCTTATTCACGTCGTATGACATATTACATATTTCGTATTTATTATACATGTAGCAAAATGCATTACATATTTGGTGTTAGTTATTGTACATGTAATAAAATGTATTAAATATCTCGTATAACGTATTATCCGTATTGCATGACGCATTACATATCCCGTATAGCGCATTATCCATATTATATATTGTATTTCACATTCCACATGACAATTTATGCATCTAGCACAATGCGTAATACTTGTCATATTACGCATCTCACATACCTCTCAAAACTCATTTCATAAAACTTGTTGTATGGGGTGTTAAAATTAGTCAATGTATCGTTAATTAGTGTACAAAAAATAATCATCTTCACATCATACAAAGAGATTTTTTAAAAAAAGAGCACCTCCTTTCCCCTACAGATCGGCATTCAGTAAAGGGAGTGTGATTTTCTCGAGTTTTTATAATATATCTTAAATATTTTGGGCTACTTTCTTTTCACAATCTTCTTCAGACTCGTATAACAATTTGCAATTTTTGTTTCCAAGACCTCAATTCAGACTTCATTTCTAGTTTTAAGATTTTCTTAGGAAATAAAAAAAAAATCAATTTTCTTACATAATTTCAAAAATAAATGTTTTTTAGCATAGCATTTAATGACAATAAAAAGCTATTATTATCATCATCCTTATAATATTACTTATTATAATGACAATAAAGAGTTATTACTGACAAAAAAATCAACTCAAAACGACAAGTTGCTGTGAAATAAATTTTTTTCCATATCCTCTCGTTGGAGTGTAAAAACTTGTCGATGAATTGAAAGCACTTTTTCAACCGCTCTGCAAACTGCAAGGACAGCTCCTAAGCTATTGACCAAGACACATTGCTATGCACGGGGACAGGTCTCAGGATTCAATGAGACAGGTGAAATCTCTTGTCGAGGAAAAGCCTACTTTTTTGCTGACAGGGAACAAGAAGTTTTCCCTTTTATATTTTTTTCTCCGAGATTTATTTCGATTTTCAACTGAAAGCGGTCCGAAATTCTTAAGAAATTGTTTTTCCTCATTTTGAATCTTTCCGAGAGTATAAAATAATTAAGAACTGAAAAATGATTTTAAATTGATTTAGCTCGTCGAAGGATTCCATTATAATAATGGGTTTTCTTTGTAAAAGTCTTAAGAGAAAAAAAACACAAATTATTCAATATTTCTTAGCCTTTATTCTTAGAATAGATCTCTCGTAAAATGACAGAGAGAAATTTTGCTTTTTAGATAATATGTATTTAATACGAGTCCTTTGCATGCAATGCTAAACTAAAATAACCATTCATGCTTTTCATTATAAATTAAAATCAATACATAAAATGCTTAGTGGAAACAACCTATAGAATTTATATTTTGTATAATCTATATTATTTTTTATCGTGAACATAAACATTTGTTTTTTAAAGTAACAGAAAAGACCAATGGTATGTATTCGAGATTTTATCTTAAAATAATACGAAAAATAGTTCAAGTTTTATTTTTAAAAAATAAATCACAGTATCACAACTGGGATTTTGAAACTAAGATGTGATTTATCGCTCTTCTATTTATCACTTTAATTTTAAAAGGATGACAAATTTCAATAAACTCTTTTGAGTTCGCTTACTAAGTCAGTAGAATATTCTAAAACGCGCGTTCGTTCTTCTAAATTTATCTGAATTCTCCTAGATTTCTCTTCAAAAGAACTCTCATATACTCCAACTATGATAAGCACACAAAATCACTCCAACTCGCCCGAGAGTATTCGTATAAATTTATTGAACTGAAAACCGCAATGGTATGATCAGAAACTATGGGTGAGTAAAAAGGACATCACCGGCCATGACACAATCTATCCCGAAGAGATCGCATCTCTTCATCGGTAGTTTAGTTTTAGTTTAAACTAAAACTAAACTAAACTAAACTCTTCATCGGTAGCAAAAAGCCAAGACCTCACCAGAACAGCAAGAAACAACCAGTATACCAATTACATATTATCATCATTACCATTTCTAAATAAAATAATATCCCCCTGTAGAGACAAATAAAGCAATATATTTTAGATTAATCCAATAAATGTATTTTAATATGGTACCATTTTATTCTTCTGAATTGGCATTTTACTCTATTCATTTCATTCTTCTATTCTCAATTATGAAAAAGAAATACTTCTTAATTTTTTCTTTTGCACGAACTAATATAGCATACTATTACAAACCAAAGCAGCAAAACTTTTTATGAGCTATAATACCACCAATAAAAGGCTTTATATTATCCTTCTTGCATGAAAAATGAACCAACAGAAATTAAATTTTCAATCCACAAGAATACGTATTTAAAAATAAATATATTTGTCTATTGTTCACTATTCAGTGAGGGGTCCACAAAATATATAATTTCTTAAAGCAAATCTAGCCCAGAAGAGAAAAAAATGACTTTTCTTTACGAAAAAGCATCCAAAAACAAACACAGTAAAAACTGAGTAATATGGAGTGAAAACACCATTTTTCAAACAGAAATCACTCGCTAGAAAGTCATTTATATCCTTGCTTGATTACGACTCGAATTCAGGTCACGCTTTGACGATCAATAAGAGAGATGAATACAGTTTCCTTCCTAACTTGAGAAATGAATTCGTTATTTCACAATGGGGGAGAATTAATGCAGCAGTCAGAGGACTTTACACAGACATTTCATTACAAAATGTCTTTTTGTAGGCTTTTTATAAAAGAAGTATTTTTGTTTTCAGTACCAGGGTTGTATCTTCGTTTGTTATTAAATTAAATAAAGGGAATTGTATAAAATATGCTTGATGATTATATAATGAATACTTTAAAAATGTTTTTATAAAATTCAATGGATATTTTAAACATAAAATATGACTAGAAATGGTCACTTTTAATTTTTAAATAGCTATTCATGTTTACTTTCTCAAATACAAAATTCGATGCAGCAACACTTTAAAATATTTTTGAGAATTTACAATATTATAAAGTACCATCACAGTGTTACGGAGCATTTTGTACTCTTCCATATACAAACTAAAGAGAGAATGTATTATTGCCGCAAAAATTTTGACCATGATGTATTTTCCTTAAAATATCTCATAACAAATACCTCAAACATCTCTCGTAGATTTCTTGGGTCACAGAAAGTGATTCTTCAATGGTATTACTTTCTATTATTCAGTATATTCTGTTGTTTTCAAGAAACTTCTTGTATGAGACATTTATTGAAGCGAAATATAGCGACAAACAGGTGTGAATTTTTCGATAGCTTTTATATTAGGTTAATTAATCTCGACGAATTTCGTTGATGTGACGTATGGCACTTTAGAAGCCAGCTGACAGATACTGTCGGCGATTTAAGCCGAAATGAGACGTCGCTCGTTTTACCGTATCGCCAACTAGGGTCAAGAGTACGACTTAGCTACTTCATACTTCACTTTCACAATCCCTTTTTACAGAAGGGTGCATTCATACAATTCACAGATAGAACACGGAAAGACAACTATGCCCGAACCGTGACTCGAACCTGGGAAGCCCAGATCACGGGGAAGACACGCTACCCCTATACCAGGACACAGGCGGATAAATTTTACAGTAGTTTATAAAAAGATATCTTTAATAGTCTAAGAGCAGATACTATTGGTGATAATAGTCGGAGAAATAAAAAAAGTAGACACGTCTGGTTATAATGATCTCACAGGAAGAATAGAAGGCATATCTGATTAGTATGATTAAGAGCTTGTATAAGAAATTTACCTGGTCCCGATGGCCAAGAAAAAGTGTAGTAAAAATATTCGATTAGAATGGCCAAAAAGATGAAACTATTTGACTATAAATAATAAATAAAATATGCTAGGTAATCTTAAAAAATGCACTTGCATGTGATAACTTGGAAATGCAATAAAACACAAGGTTTAAGCTTCCAAACTTGTATATCAAGAAATTTCCCCCCCCCCATTTTCCTAATATAGCGATGTCTTGCTTTTTTGAGAAAAATACCTCTTTTAAGTGTTCTATTGGATGTACAGTATTGTTTTGCTTTTTAACTGCGTAGGATTGGCATGATACATCTTCTAATATCCTCATAAAATGTTTCCAATTGTGAAACTAATTTTACTCAATAAAAGTGTAAGATACTGAAAACGGCATAGTACTTTTATTATATTTTACTCGAGTATTCATATAAAAATTAAAATAATATACAAGGCAAAACATTTCATTAAATTAAAATTTGAAACTTGTACCACACTAAAAGGAGCTTAGTTAAGAAAATCGAGGGAAAAAACAAACTTTTTTTAATGTAAGTGTAGAAAGGAATACGTTATTAATCAAAAAGTTAGCAAACACGGTAAGCGGGGCTAAGGTGCGACGAAACTATATAAATTCATCTTATATTAGGTTGGGAAATAAGTCCGTAGCGTTTTTATATTTATGTTATTTTCCAACGATTTTTTTGCTGTTTAACAAAGTGTATAGTATTCATTCGATACAGCTCTTTCTGCTCTACAAAATTCTTCTAATCGTCTTTTTGAGTAATTTAATTTTTAATTACTTTTAAGGCTTAGAAATGGAATATACAGGAAGTAAAAATTAACATTTTCGACATCTGCTCTTCTTTGATTTTCCTCCAGGACTAAAATCTGCTTAAGCAGCACGGGGCATTTGCAACGAATACTGAGAAGGTGTGATAAGCAAGTCTACAGCAGGGATATGGTCAAGCCTGACCTCCATCCAAAGAAGACCATGATCTGGGTTTGAAGAGGAGGTGGACTGGGAGGGCATGGTGTACTGGGAAATGCTCGAAAGGAATATCACGGTCACAAAGGGCTCTACAATGTCTAGCTACACCGCATGAAAGAGGCTAAGCAACTGAAAAGACCCCGTCGACAAGGCCAAATCATACTCCTTCACGACAACGCCAGGCTCCACGCTGCTCAACTCGTCAAAGCCGCACTCTAGAGCTTGAATGGAGATCTTTCAGCATCTCTCCCCATATTCTCCGGATCTTGCGCCATCGGATTACTATATTTTCCCCTCTCAGTAGAACTAAATGAGGGGCGTTACCTTCGACAATAAAGAGGGCTTTAAAAACCAGACAGTGTGATTTTTGGCAGAATCGCATCGACAAATCGGTCGAGAGGTGGAAGGAGGTCGTAACCAACAGCGGATAGTACATAATCGACTGTTATTACAAAAGATTTTCTTAAAAAAAAGTCTGATAAAAACGCTACGAACTTATTCCCCAACACAATATTTAAAAGTTTTAATTGCTTCAAATTATCCTAAAAATAATTATGAGTTTATAATAAAATGAATAAATAAACTGCAATTGATATTATTCAATCTTTACTTCAATTTAAAAATTTAAGAATAGATGAAAATATTTTTACGCTATACTATGCTTCAATTGTTACTGAAGATATATATTTAAAATCTGATTCGCAATGAACTAACTTCATTTCTAAATAAAATTAAGAGAAATCATGGCTTAATCAAAATCTATTATCTATTAAATAACTACAGGTTTAATGTGGTATTTCTAGTTCTGCGGGGAGTTTTCAATGATTATGCCACACAGAAGAATTTACAGAAACTGACATAATTATCATGTAACAAAATTAATCTAATAAATGGAATTTATAATGCTCCAACCAGTTTAATGGGGCTGTTTCCACATCAAATCACACTAGTTCAATTTCATATAACGTAGAAAAATCCTAAATCACTCTATAGAACACTTTTCTTTATTGCAACCAAAGAACTGTCCTGGAAAAATTGTTCTTCGGATACTTTTAATCGTCCAGTAAAAAGACCCAACGATGTTGTTATCAAATATTTTTCAAAAAACATTGTAGGATGGAATTTGTCGTAGGATCAACAATGCTTTTCTTCGGTTGAATGAAGCGCATCTTTTTTTATCGCGCATTTTGCTTCTTCGAAAACCACGGTACATTTGTTCCGTGAGCTTCTGAAGAATTGAAAAATGTACATGATCGGAAGTGAAGAGGGAAAAAAGTAAACATCCTTGGATTGATATCTCAACTTCGACAGAAGAGGACTTTAAGGGGAAAAACTTTAAAAAAAATGTTTTGTATTTTTGTTTTTTTCACTTGAAGGGGAAAAAAGTATTGATCTCGAAATGGATTGGAAAGATTAGGATTTGTAACCTACTCATCTAGAAAATTCTAATAAGTACATTTCTTCTAAAAAATGCTTACAAATAATTTATAAATTACTTCAATTTTGAATAAGAATGCATTCACAGATGTTGGATAAGAATGGAAATAAAGCAGAATTTCAGCAATTATTTGAATTTAACTTAAAAAAGCTCAAATGATTTTTGTAAATATAGTTTCCTAGCAACTTAAACTTGTGCAGCCATCTGCGTTTTCGACCAATAATTACAAATCAGATTAAAACTTAAAGTTAATTTCTAAACATATTTTTGTCTAGAAATTTTTGTAACACATACACATAGATGCATATTTTATACATTTCACATCATGAAAAATATTTAAATTTACTATGTCGAATACTTGTAACTTAAACATAATTTTAATATCCAGGTTGAATTAAAATAGCATTAAAAAATAAATGTAAGTGACTAGCGGTATTAATATCTTAGTCAACTCAGATGCCATCCTCGTTATCTGACCGCAGTTCAAAAGGTCCATCTCGAGGTCCCTAGCAAAATAGCCCTGGTGTTGCTTTCTAACGTTAATATAAAGGGCCGCGGTGGCCCGGTGGTAAAGTCTCGGCTTCGGAGCCGGAGGGTTTCAGGTTCGAGATTCGATTCCACCTGAAGAACCACCGTGTGAGGGGGTCGGTTGCACGCTAAATCTGTCAGGCCAAATGTCCTCCTGCTGGTGTGGCGTGGTGTGGAGAGGGGGGTGCCAGTTCAGGTGTCGTCATCGTCATCTGACCGTGGTTCAAAATTAAGAGGTCTGTCCCAAAATAGCCCTCGTGTTGATTTAAACGGGACGTTAATATATAACTAAACTAACGTTAATATAACTACAACTATTTGTTGAGGATTATCACATTATCCGTTGTAAAACTTTCATCCATTACCACTAAACCATGAAGTTATATTATACTGAAAGTAGAATGCTTGATTAAGAGCTATTTATGGAGGCTTTAGAGATATATTAAAGAGATTTAAGTGCTATTTATAGAGATCAATGAGGGTAAAACATCCTGTTAGTAAGCATTCTTTAATGTATAAAATCAGAAGGAGTTTCAAGTCGCATTTGAAAGGTTGCAGAAAAGATGAGAACAGAGTATTTCCCTTCATGATTCAGTTTCAAGGGAGTCTTCAAACAGAGTAAATAATATGTGCGATCTTTCTGCTAAAAGAACTAATCTTTCAACATTTCTTTCACAACACTTTTCATTCAACAGAGTTAAAGGAAACACGTTGAGTGTCACTTAAATCCAGTTTCATTACTCGTCATTTATCCATGGCAGAATACGTTAAAATTACTTCTGAAGCAACTTTAATATAGCTTCAAAATGGAATTCTTCAGAAGAAATAGCAATATATTTTTTGATATACGTAAGACCAATGTGTAGTGCATGAATACAACTCTACAGATATTGTTTCTATATATCTATATATTATTACATCTGCTAATGTTATACCTGAAACAGCATTCATGTGTCTTCGAAACGGAACATAAATCTGAGTAAACATAAACTATTCTTTGAATTATATTCGTTCAACAAAGGGCACATGAATACTAATTTATACGATTTCAAGGGAAAAAAACTACATTTCCGTGAATTAAGTCTTATCTGATAGATTGTTTTTTTCTTCTTTTGACATATATGTGTTTACTCACAAAAAAATGCTACGCAAGGGATTACTGTAATTTTATGAATTTAGCATGTTCTTTGTCAGAAGTTTAGAAGTGATGATCCAAAACAAGTGATGATGATGATGTTGCATCCATGTTAACACGGAAAAGGGTTGCAGTACCTTCTAAGGGTAAAGACTCCTAAGCAACCGAAGGCAAAAACGTGGCTCAAAAGAAGATGACAAACATACATTCGATTTCACAACATTTTTTTACAAGGTTGCTCATTTACATGTATCACCAATAGAACAACCATGCTCGAAATGGAACTCGACCCCGGAACGCCCGCATCGTGAACAAGACGTGCTACCTAAAAACGAGGATGCTTGCTCTAAAACAAGTAAATAATTTAAATATTGATGGAGACTATGACAAACTATTCCTTAACATTTTGTTTCTCCAAATCTTACACTCATTCTTAAAGTAAATTATATTTTCTGTATCATTACCCCTAATTAAAAGAGGGAACACTTAAAAGAGGGAAACCAGTTAAGGATCAATCTAATGTTTGAAAGTAATTAAATCATTTTTAAATAATGTTCCAAAGATATAATTAATGCCAAATAAATATTATCGCTTTACAAAAAAAAAAGATCGTTGGCAATATATGGATACAAAATGTTAAAGAAATAATATATCGCACGAAAATATGGTTTCCCTAGGTTGTTAAATGAAGGAAAAAAATAATTGATTATTTTATGACATATATATTTCAAAAAAACATCACAATTTGATGCAGTTCAAAGAATTATGTCGTTGAATCAAAAACGTTTTTGTTCGATTCACTGAATATTTGTTTCTATAAAACTGCAGTACATTTGTTTTTTGAGCTGAACGGATAGAAAGGCATTCATAATATTAGTCGAAGAACAGGAAAAAAGTCTTTTTTTGTCATATCTCAACTTGGGTTGAGGAAAAAAAGTTTGGACTTCGAAAAAAAGATAAAATCACAGGAAGATGGTTTCTTTCAACCAAAAAAAAAACATCGATAGATAAATGGAGTTGGAAAACTCTATAGACTCTAGTAATCGATTTCATCAAAAAAGTTTAAAAAAATATAGTTACATCTTTTTGCCTTATAGTATTTCCAAACAAATTGTATATAATTTGAAACAATATTTTAATCAGTATTTGAAAACATAGAACAGGTGTAACACATTAACTTAAAAATTGTTTTTAATTTTATGAAATAAAAGTATTTATATTTTCTATAAAAGGAAAATATACCACGTTTACGAGTTTACATATTTTCTATAAAAGAAAGATTTATTTGGGGGCTAAATTCCTGAAGAAGAATATTTCATCAATAGTTCTACTCTCTCTGTTTCACACACATCTAAGTAAATATGCATTTGATGTAATATTGTTACCTGAATATCTTATCTGTACATGTGAAGCTCAGATTATTATATTATTTATTGTAAAACAGAATAATGTACAAATACCTGAAAGTGTTTCATTTCTTAATATTGAAAATTACCAAATACCATCGAGTAACCAAAAATTGATATTTTATTCTGTACCATGCCTTAAGACACTATTTTATTCAGTATACACCATGCATTTTAACAATTACTTTGTCTAACATTTCCAGAAATCATATAAGAACAATTCCTTATGTCTTTTTGATTAATTTGATTCAATATTTCTGTAATATTGAAATACTATTTCAGCGGTTTGATTTTATATCTCAATTATAACTTTGCAGCATCAACAATACTTACCACTGTTTAGGGCCCAAATCGATCCTCTAAATTATTTGTCAAGAATTTAGGATATATCTTATTCCCTAGTATAGAGATAAAAAATTAACTGCCAAACGAGATGGAATTTTTCCCAAATTTCACACTTATTTTAATATTCGAAAAATATTAGGTAATATTAATTCCATGGAGAGATAAGATACACTTCACTGCACATAAATTCAACCGGGAACACTTTTTGTCTAAAACCTGGAAAATGCATTTTATATTATTAATAATAAGTAGTTCGATTGCAAATGTTTCTGTGCATATTGACTTTTTGACGGTGTCACTGTTTGGGCATTCACACTCTTTGATGGCATCTTTCCATCATCATTGCCAGAAATTATATAAGTGCAATTCATGATTGATTACTTTTTATTATCATTTCAAATTTCTCAAGAAGTATTGAAATGTTTTGTTAAATAATGAGTATTGGCGCTTGCACAAACAAAAATGGGAATGGAGCTCGATATTTTTGCAGTGCAGTTATATAAAATGGAAATAGCAGATAGTAACATTCTCCAGGAATACATCAATAAGCAAGGAAATATGTTTGGTTTAGTACAAGCAACTTTCCTGATAATATAAAAGAATATAAAAGAAAGAATTTAACTCAAATTCTTCAAACAAAAAGTGTTTCATCTGTCTGACGAGTGATCTTTACATAAAAAAAGACAGACTAATCATTTCTAAAACACTAGTTTGACATCTGATAGATCCTGGGGCAAGCCAAAGCTGGGAAAATTAGAGAGACTGCTCATTGATATCAGTAACATTTTTTATGTATAAAAGAAAAAGAAAAACTTTTCTTAATACTGCAAAAAAGAGTTGGTTCTTCTATAATTGAGACAATGCAGATTAACACAAGAACTAATGACGTTAAATGCGTATATACCTAGTTTTAATATACCTGCCAAATTGACGGGTTTTCGATCACCATGGCTTTCATTGTAACTTTTGCCTTAGTTTATGTAAATAAATGAATATAATTTAAGAAAGTATTTAATATAATTATTCATTATTTGTTAAAACTATTTAAAAAATGTCGGTAATACATTTATAGAATATTGCATTTGATATTGAATGGCTTAACTCTGAGGTGCAGATTTTTCAAGTATATTTTACCTTTGATGGGCACCTCCCACAAAGACAATTTTGCACGCATTACAGATATAAATCGCTCAGTTTTTGTTGTAGAATCGGATTTGGCAAAAATTGCATACACGAATACTTTTTTTTATTTTTCTGGAATATAATTCACTGTTTTCCGTTCTTTTTTGGAAGGGCATCTTTTTTGCTGCAATTATATTCACTGGAGATTTCTTTGGGAAAGATAAGAAAAATGTAGATAATACTTTTCCAGGAAATATCTAAAATCAATATGTACATGAGTGTAAACATGTACTGATATCCATCATTGCATGGATGATAAATAAATTGTTATGAACTTTGAAATTGCTAAAGGTATCATTTGGAAGTTTGATCTGGATCATAATAATCATGGAAGTTAAAATAATTTATTGGAAATTGAACATAAACATGAAATTTTTCTTATATTTTATTAAAAGTCCCTGTGAAACTCTAGAACAAAACATAAATTTTGAAATTGGTAAAACAGTCAAAACGACGTTCTTTATAATTCTAGTGTTAAACATTTTTAGGTGTTTGCTTTGCCCTCTGTCATACAAAATGCATGCTGCAAAATATACAAAACAATCTGATGATTTCAATTATTAACTATGGAATAGAAGAGCTATGTTTTGATCACAAATAGCATCCCAGTTCAGTTTTAATCTATTTGTATCAATACCATCCTTTCAATTTCATATATTTGAAATTTATTGAATTCTAAAAGTGAACCAGAATTCTAAAAGGAAATACAACATTTTATCCTCTATGTAAATCAGTCACTGAAACAAAAAAATCAAAACACATCTAAAATATACTGACATATGTAACATCGAATCATGACTCAGAAACTAACAAATATAAACGGACGGAATGTCATGTAATATTCTACAAGGCAGAAAAATATATCACGATGTTCCCAATCTAATCCTTCGCCTTTTTTCAACTTAGACAGCTAACGGCTGAACATTAAACAGAAGCCGCTGATATATATGAATATGTATTTACTTATGAGGGTGTATCGCAATATCACGAATCATTTTTGAAGGACACCAAGCGCTTCAAAGAGCTCCTGCATATTTTATTTTACGTCCGTCTGGCTGATTTCGCTTTATTTTTTCAATCGTCCTCTGACTTCATTACAGCGTGAAGGCCGGAAGCACGGTGCGAAAGAGCGAAACGAAATGAATAATTTTATGCTTGCTCTGACGTGAACTCGAAATGGTTTCTTTATAAGGATATTCGCCCTCATGACAGAGACGATTTTTTTTTCCAAATCCGTATCTCTTAACTAGATTTATGCTTTTTTATTTAGCGCCTGTTTCCGTCTGAGATTTCCGTCAACATTTGGATTTGAGTCATTTGTTCGATTTGGGGTGGAACAAATTTTTTTCATTTCTCAGAAGCTGGGAAAGAAATCACATGTCTCAATAATTTAAACCATAACAGGAGGCATGAAATTTCGTAGGAAAATGACTCCTCTTTTTCTTTTTTTTTCTTCTTTTTATTCTTTTGTGTAAAACGTCTGGGTATATTTTGAAAGCGCATTACAACCTAGGCCGACATCCAGCCCTAAGGGTAGGCATGATTGTTTTTTACCCTGTGTTCTATCTGGAGGTATGTGAAGGAGCCCTGCATGTGAAAAGGGGTAGTGTAAGAGAGGTGTGTGAGCCATCTTTATATGAAATAGAAGTCAGACTATTCTTTTGGGTGCTGAAGGACCCCTATCCTCATAATCTACTGCACAAATTCGGCTTAAAATTCTTGAAAGTTTTAAAATTTTACTTTTAAAATAGTAGAAGTAAATTGAAAAAAGAGTAAAATTCATGAAAGTTTAATAATTTATGATAGCATAGTGGAATATGACGCACTTTGATTGCAATTTGCTTTCCATGTCAATAGATGGAAAATTTAACAATGTCTATTATGCTAACCCTTTTCATACAAAATTGGACACACGTTTTATAAGGAAATCTGTATAAGTGAAGAATAATTTGTCTTTAATTCCAAAAATGTAATTTAATATTTTTGTACTTTTTAATCAGATTTCATATTTTTAAAATATATCTATAAGCCTTTTAAAGATTATAATGAATATTTATCTTATAGATGTAGTAGCCAAGAGCATTGCTTTAATTGAAGCAAAATAATTCAGAAATTATTAGTTTACAAATAGTAAAACAAATCAATAAAATATGCTACACAGCCCCTTTTTATCAGGGGTGGGCATATTGATACAGCTCTATTTATTTTATGAAATTACAATTCAATTTATTTTATGAAATTACCTTTTGATTTACGAATAAATATAATTATAATAATATGATTTATGTAACCTTAAAAATGTTTTTATATATCTTGTCTCCTAGTCTAGTATACCTAGCGATGTTAAACTAAAACAAAACGATTATAAATATCAAAGGTTTCTTTGTATTTATTTACGTTCTTTTATATAATTTAAGTCGAAAGGTAAACATTTTATCTTTTGAAGCCCAGATTTACTTGTATATTTTCCCCATTCCTTAAATAAAAAGAATACGGAAATGTACCTGAATTTCTCTTGAAGTAACAATGTAAGAAAGGCAAAACGACATGGTGTGTTGCAATCATGGTAAAAGTCTGAATAAAAGTTCCTTGCAAAAGAGCTTTCTGTGCACTAGTCTTGAAAAGGATTTTCTAGAATATAATCTTTTTTTTTCAAAAATTGATTGCATTATCTCTAGGTCAGTTTCATTTAGTTAAAGCGTCATATAAAATTGAAGATTAGTTATATTTCATCATTTAAAGTATTTAGTTTATTCAACTATATTATATTTTAATCATTTCATCATTATCATTAAAATAATAATAAGGAATTTCAAGAAGCGAAATTGATAAGAAGAAGAAATAAATAATTGGGTTATATTTTAAAATATAATCCAAAGCTAATTGAACATTCTAAAATTGTATTTTAATTATCTAATTTAATTATCTATTAATTAATGTAATACTATATTTTTACTAACCACAAACTATCAGCTGTCAAACTGCTTTTTTATTGGTTTGCCAATCATTTACTGAAAGAATAGTGGAAAACGCAAATAGTGAGTTAATTTTGGCGCACTATTTATAAACGTTTAAAGGATAGCTTTTTCATACTGTATTAACTAAAATTATAAATGTACTAAGGTATAAAATTATAAATTTACTTTTCATTAAAAATATTTTTCATTTTTTTAAAATTTTATACTTTTTGCTTCAGATTTGTTTCGCTGCAAAGTCTTTCCATTCTGCAGTTTAATATTTCTTTCAACTATGCGTGAGTTGGTTTTGAAAATCCAGCGAAACTGTATAAATTAAAAAAGAGATGCACTTATTTTCTTCCCCACAGCAATTATTTCTGATTATCTTTCAAAAAGTATGTAGGAAACAATTTGGAGATAAGAAAACTGCACATAATTCTTCGTAATGTAATTTTTAATACTCTTTCCCCTATTTTATTCATTGCTTAAAGATGCGGAGATGGGATATTTACCGTTTCTCAAGCTTCAATGCATCCTCCTTAATGAAACAGAAATTTCAAAGCAAGGCAGTGTGTTCACATGCTGAAATATGGAGTATTTTGGAAAATACAGTGGTAAGAACGATCCTTTGGAAGACGAGAATTGGAGGAGGTAAGATAAAATGGTACTTAATGTTCAGAAGAGATAGAACGATGTTAACAGACTGATTTAGAGTTTATCTTGTATTCTGATGTCTTGCATTGTTATGTTACGCTTTGTCTTATCTCATATATTTATCTCACTATATATTACTTTCAATATTCATTTTTATAACAATTGTTCTCATATTATTTATAAGTACAATTTAAGTAAATTTTCTGGAAATTAGGAATTCGAATACATTATCTTCTCTCAAAAACAAATATTTTTCAAGAATTTCTTTTTTTAATCCTTTAGACACCTCCATAAATGTTAATTATTATTTTTAAAACCAACATAATAAAAATTAGTGAATGTGACTTTTACTATTTTTTATTATTTTCTAATTTATTAATTTTATCTATTTTTTCTATTTATTTTTCTATTGATTATTGATATTTTGCTATTATTTAGTAAGCCCATCTAATCAAATATATGAAACATTGCTTGAAATAACCAATAGGACAAACTTTTCTATTCCTGCATAAGAAACATTTCTTGTACTCAGTAGGAAATTCATATGATACCCTTATTTGTGCGTCTTCAACATATTTCTAGCAAACGGAAAGAATTTATTTATTACTCTGTAGTCTATTTCATATCCACTCAAGCGATAACAAATCACAGTGATTCTAAGCACAAAAGTATGGAGTGATTAAGTGATTCATTAGATCAACACGCGGCTGCCGCTCGTACCAGTTGGCGCTCTATCAACTTGAAAGTAGCTTCAATTTGATTATAGAACAGCAAACCACTTTACGCCTCTGCCCCAATCCAATTAAGGTAAATATATATATGTTTCCACGAGTAGCTCAGGTGCGGTTTCAGGATAGAACGTTAAACTAATCAATCAGTTAGTCACTCCGTACCTCTGCGCATTGAATCACTGTGATTCGTTAATAGAACCTGTTGTGACCTTTTGGTTAAATAATTTAGTAAGTATGTCAAAGTATTTGCTGTTACTCTAATGATAGCTGAATGGCTGCTGTTGCCAAGCATGTGGATTTTACTCATAGACAACAACTAAATATTTTATTATATGGCTATATATATTTGAAAATAAGATTTAATACAACTTTTTTGAGGTATTCACAACAAATTTATGTTCAAATAGTTTTTAATGTCCTCTGATTATACCCAAGAGAATTTATCGAGTATAACAAGCCGCATTGTAACTAAATCATCCATTTACAAGTTCCGTTATTTCATTGGCAGCAGTACTGGAATTATTCAAAGTAATTTTTTTGTATCTTTGTATTTGCCCTTGAAAAAATATTTAGTGAAACTTTTCTTTAGGGCATTAAATGCAAAATAATATTCAAATGATTTATTATGTAATATCTTTATACTCATTAGGTTTTTCTTATCAGTACTGGAACTACCCTGAAAAATTTTGAAACACAATTGAATTAGCTTTTAAGAAATTTTTTGGTTATGTTGGATGGATAGTTTCTGTCATACACATAAATTAAAAGAAAAATCTACTCATAATTTTTTAGTGCTTTATGGCAATGCATATTAGAAAAAGTATAATAATTTTAATGTAAAATTAATTTTACAATAAATATGTTCCAGATAATCAAAATGAAATTCATATTATATAGGCGCATGATGTTTTTTGGTTTGAATCATTAAAATAAATAAAATGAAAATAATTAGATCGAAATCGGAATTAAACGCTAAAAGTTCACAAAAATTAACAGCAAATGAAATAGAACCTATTAATGAAACAAATCTAAATTAATATAATTAATAAAATTATGTAAACGAAACTAATTACGGAAACGAAACTAAAATTAGATCGAAAATAAAAATTATTTCGGATTCAAACAAGTTTAATTTAAAATTTTGAAAACTCAATCGTTGTATTTTTTTTATTTGGTTGTGTTCCTTTTTACTTGGCTTACTTTGTTAATTAATATATATATGTATGTGTGTGTGTGTTGGAAAAAATCCATCGTTTTTATAAATGTGTATATGTTTTATAAATATTTACAATATATAAATAATGCCATTCAAGACAATTTTCTAAAAAAAATGTATTTTTCATAACTTAATAAATGCTTAGAAGAATCAAACTTAGAAATAATAATTCTTTTTGCATTAAATTTCCCTTATAGTATTCATGCGTTTGCAGCTGCTTTTCTCCAATCTTGCCTTATTTGTGTTCGAAGCATTCTCCTTTAATGACTTCTAAGTTGAGAGCCGGGATACATTATTTTGAAGGGTTGCAAAACTAGCCGAATGCGGAGGAACCCCTTTTCTCCTTTACACTAATGAATTGATGACAGAATAGAATTCGATGGTTGCGGATTCACTAAGCAAGCATTATATATAACTA
The DNA here is from genome assembly GCA_026543055.1 of Argiope trifasciata. Lineage (NCBI taxonomy): Eukaryota > Metazoa > Arthropoda > Arachnida > Araneae > Araneidae > Argiope > Argiope trifasciata. The sequence continues at coordinate 382,781 of JAPMOQ010010989.1, read as the reverse complement.
TGAACTTTGCATGATCATGATTTATACTGTTTATAATAGATGAAAACTAATAAAGACGGATGATTTTCGTTTACAATAGCAGAACGACTTGAACTAACAAACCATTGTTAATAGCAAATATTGGAGAGCAGTGCTGAAATAATTATATTTAGTTTATAAACGTTGCAATGGATGCAAATAATTGTTGATTATAATATTTTGTGTGGCATATGCCAAATTGCATACTGTGAAATTTTCAGGATATGGCATGCAAATTATTGATATGCTTTTATCATTTTTAACATATATTACGTTTTGAGTAATAAACTCTTTTACTATGCCAGGCAGACTTTGCTGAATATAATTTTTTTTTCAAAATTCGGAAAAAAATCTGTTTTACAATAAAGTCCATAAATTCCGACCTGGCATAGGGGCTGCGTGTCTTACCCATTACCTTGGAGACCAGGATCCATGTCCCGATTCGGACATTATTGTTATTCTTCTGTGTTCTATTTTCGAATTGTATTAATATGTCCACCCCCTATAAAAAGGGGTTATGCAAACGAATGTTACGCATGAAGTAGCTAAGTTATAGGCACTAGTTGGCGCTACAAAAAAAAGAGACGCTTACTCGGTTTAAATCTCTGATGGATAACTCATAGCGGGCTTGTGAAGTGTCATAAGTCACAACATCAAAATTCTGTTCAAATTTTCTGTGTCTACTCTAAAACAAGTTGAATTATACTTACGAAACATATGCCAAACAATCGTCAACGTATAGGACCTAAAATTCCTCTTTATAAAACAGAAACAAAAGACCTTAGACTTTTTTTATGGGAAGAATTTTAGTTCTTATCCTTTGACGAAAGTTTGAACCTAGGTCTAAACTTTTGGCGAAAGTTCGAGAATAAACAAGATTCCAATATAACATTTTATTTCACATGCAGGACCACCCCTCATCCTCAACCTTTTTCAATCCATTTTTTTTAAATCATTATATTTAATAGCTACTAACTTTAAGAAGAGTCTACAATTTTCTATACAATATTCGCCATGTAATAAGAAGAAAATACAAATTTCCTCCAGCCCCCAGTTTTTCTATGCCTCAAAACATGTTGAATTGTTAACTTACGAAAGATATGCGAAAAAACAGTCACTTCGTAGTGACAAATAAGACTTAAGATTCCTCCCATAACAACGACAAAAAATAACTAGAAACTTTGACGAAAATGCGAGAATAAACAAAATTCCAATTTAACATTGTATTCCACAGGCAAGATCTCCCCTTCCCTCAACCTTTTTCAAGATATTTTTTAAACTATTATTTTTAAAGACTATTCACTTTATGTATAGTCTGTGAATTTTCTAAACAACATCCATGTTACCATATAATAAAAGGAAAAAATGCGACATTTTTCCCCCAAAATTCTGCCAAATTATTTGATTTAAAACAAGTTGAGTTGTTAACTTACAAAACGTATGCCAAAAATAGTCAGCTCTTAGCGTTAGATAAGACCTAAAATTCCTCCCATAGCCATAGAAAATACCTAGAAACTTTGGTGAAAAGTCATGAGTAAACAAGATTTCAATCTAACATGGTATTCCATAGACAGGAACTCTTTCCTGAAAAATATCAACATTCACCATTTCTCCACAATGGAAAATGCATGAGAAAGTATATCTATATTTATACAAAAAAAAAAAGAGAGAGAAAGGAATAAAAAAAGATCATTTTTCCAAAGCTATTTACACAAGAAATATCTACAACTATGTTCCGTTTTGAATTTGATTTTTATCATTTGTTTACAAGTTACTATTGTTTGTCTTCTGCTTTCGTTTAATATGTAACTGTTGAATAATATAAAGAATAGGAGATTTATTTTTGATTTCTTTTGTCAACAATAAAATGCGTTTTTCGAAAATTTGAAAAACAGAAAAATTTTATTTTTATGCCTCGACTGAATACGCAATGTTAAAACTAAAGTTTGGATTACATTTTTGAAATTTAAGTGTTTATTTTTCTCTAGAAAGATAAAGAAATTCTTCGAATTTAAAGGAAATATAATCGAGGGAATTTTGTAATACGTATGCAGTATCAAATAATTCCTGTTTTTAATATAAGGAATCGAATACAGAAGAATCAACAAATAATTTTGTCACAATTTTTCGTTGTGTGGATTCATGTAATAATCGCAGCTATTTTTTTTTAAAAAATAAAGCAGCTTAAAAACGCATTATTTTTTTCAAATTGCATTAGTGGCTTGGATTCCAAGTTAAGATTTATTAAAGAGTTTATTGTATAACTGTAAAAAAACTGTAAAGAGTTCCTTAGCTCATACTTAAAAATTATTATAATTTTAATTGGGAGAGTTAAAACCTCCATCTTCGCTTATGTTTTAGAACCTTGTTTTATATTATATAATTAACTTGATTTATTTTCTCTTTTTGTGAACAATAAAGTTCGCAAATTCATTCTAAACTATAAATTCTATCTATATTATCCGCTTACTGTAATATGTACCCAAACAAAATTGAAATAAATTTTTAAAAGGATATAGCCTTAGTTTCAGCTATCACAAATGTGTTCGACTCTTGTAAGTGGATTTGTGGAACTAAATCTTATTTAACATCCATTTGCCACAGTACAAAAAATAGAATTAATGAAGAAAAAATCAAAACATACTAAATAATCTCTTCTAAATGGTGGGTTAAAACCTTTTATCAAATAATTCTAAAAGTGAATAAAAAATCTACGTTTAAGGGCAAAATTATAAGCATTAAATTCAATTGGTTAAGAAAATTTAAAACAATATATATATTTTGAAAAATTTGAAAAAATGAGCATTACATATTAAACAGAAAGCAACAGACGCATTATTTAAAAGAAACTATAAAACGTGCTTGTGTCTAAAATGTGGCTAGAAACCAGGAATCTTTGCAGAAAAATATGTTTTTTGAATCGAAACTTAGACAGGATTATGATGCATTTGTGGAAATTTAACTTAAACCATAATCCCTCGGAATATTAAAAAACTTAATTTTTTGACTTTCTTCAACTTTATTAAATAGCTTCTGTTGAATTTCAGACAGCAGCTTCCCTAGTACCCTCACTTTATCATTTTTGCTTTGCGGTTCTTACTGAATTCTAAATTTATTAAACAATTTTCATACTTTCAACTGCAACATATTTTTTAACTTCTTTACAGGTAATTTATATCGGATTTATACGCAGAGCTTGAGGTTAAATTTATATACTTCAATTAGATTCTTTTAAGCCCTTTGCAGGTACTTCAAGAGGTGCCTTTTCAACAAACTGAAGAATTTAGTTTCACATTTCAGTTATTAAAAATTTTGGTATTATCCTAATGATTCAATTCAGGTTAAATTTTATTTGATTTTATGAATAATGTGGAATTGGGCCTGATGAGCATTCACATTTGCAACTGAAACATGATTGTAGCATACGTTCAGTGCATTTAAAATTTTTATTAATTGAAAATCATGTGATTAAATGCATACTTGGGCATTATTAAATGCTAATATACCTTCACTTTTTATAACTTACCAAATTTTTATTTTTTTAAACGTAATAATTTAAATAAATAACTAATAATAACTAAATAAATAAAATCTTATAATCACACACACTTGAGACCTATTTGTATTTAAAGCTGTTTTCCCTTGCTTCCAAATTTACTAATCAGAAATCCTTAGATATTGATGATTGTTTGCCTTACTAAGTTTCATCTGAAAAGTTTTATTTAAAGGCAGTCATTTAAAGTCATTTTAAGTGATTAAACTACAGTCAGTTTTAGCATTCATTTACATAAGCCAGAGTATACAATCGGAAATTCCACAATATTTTCAATCAGTTTCCTTACTGATTTTCATCTGAAAAATTTTATTTGATTATAATAATTTTACCGATGAAATTATTGCTAGCTTAGGCATTCAGTTAAATAAGAAATTCTGCACTATAGGAAATTCTACAACATTGTTAATAATTTGCCATACTGATTTTCATCTAAAGAGTTTTATTGGATGTCGATGATTTAAGGAATAAAGCAATTGCTGGTTTAGATATTCAATTAAATAAAGATATGCGTATAATGTAAAAAAAAAATGTTTTTAACCAAAAATATCTTCCTCCAAGCCAGCATTTTATTAAAAATATATGCGAAATTGTGCTCAGTAATGTATTGAAAAAATTTTAGAAAGACCCTACCTGTAAACATATCAGAGCCACATTTTAAGAAAACTCACACATTAAAGGGAATATTTTATTTCTCTGCCTCCATTGTCAATTTTATACATATAATAAGTTATTTACTGTAATACAAATAATATAGCAATGGTAGCAGAATGTCAACATACAACAAATTTAAAGAAAAGTTAAATTTCTAAACGTCATTACATTATTATGTTTTAATTCTAAAATATCCTTCTATATTCTTTTTAATATATTCAGTATTATATAATAGGAATAACGAGTAGACGAAATAGATTTAATATACTCATCACGAGCTTGCATATAAATTGAGCAATTTAAATAACGGAACATACATTTGAATTATTTCATTTTGTAGTTAAAAATGTTAAAATTAGAGAAAATAAGTATAAATGATACAAGTATCTCATAAAACCTTTATATTTAAATTTCCAAATTACTATAAAATGATTTATTATTTCTAATTCAGTTAAAAATAATTAAGTAAATCATTAATTATGATTGAAAACCCAATTGAAATTTAAAATTCATTTTCAAGCTCGTGTATCGAATTCAGCAGTAATTAGTGCCCAATTTATGTAAATAGATTTACGAGTTTATCCTGTATCACCTGTTAGAAAATTTGTTTTTTGATTAAGTTATCATACACACACACACACACACACACACACACACACACACACACACACACATATCATTTCATTTAATATTTCATTTAATATTTATTTTAATTTGTTTAATATATTTATACCAGCAAGCCAATGTTATTAAAGCTTTTATTAATAGCATAAGCTAACACTTGAGACTGAAAATTATTCTTTTATTCTTCTTTCAGCCATCGACAGAAAAATTCTGCCCTTTTCTTTCTTCTGTCTGTCTAGACAAATTTTTCACGGAAGGAAGACAAAGAAAGACAATAAACGAGAGACATAATCCTATTATTACAAGAAGTATTTTAACAATTCTGTATTGATAGAATTTTTCCTTACAATTGTAAACTTCTCTATGCAAATATTTTCAATCCAGATGTTTGACATGTACAGAATAGTGGTTTTTCCTTTTAATAAGAATATTACAGTTTTATTTTACAAAATATTCATAAATATGAAATATTTTTAAAAGTTACTGGCAACATGAAATACAGTTAGAATTGTTAACTAAATAGATCTGATCAGTTTAAAACAAATATTGATAGTTTTATGCTAGGAAAGAACTTCATATTTTGTTCATTTGTATGTTCTTTGTAAAAATACACAATATTAAAACTTTCGGATTTAATAACATTTAATTAATTATGTTGTATCACAATTTAAAGCAACAATCATGCTATTATGAGTAAAGTCTCTTACCTTTGCAATCTAATAAGCCACAATGGGCAGGGGGATATTTGATCTTCGCCATATTTAGTATTTTTAGAAATTACTATGAAATCCATTAATTTAGTTACATTTTGATGATTACAATCGATTATCCCTAAGCAATACAGAAACAGGAAAAAATAATGATGAAGCAGTAAAAATTTCTAAAGTAATGAATAAAAATATAAATATCAAAAATTGGATAACAGTATTTATTTTTTTCATTAATGAAAATGCATTAAAACTGTTCCTGAGTGTTATATCAATTTGGGGAGTATAGATTTCGAAATATACATTTGGTTGCAATTCACTTTGTATTAAGTACAGTATAAATATTAGTTTATTTATAAAGTAGTAATGTTACTTTATATCATACTAAAGTATTAGTTTTATTTAACATAAATATATAACTAAATAGTAAAGGAATAAATGCATAACTAATTATTAAAATTTTAAATATAAAACTTAATAAGAAAATAAAAAATGTAAAATCTATATAAACAAAAATGAATGTTTTTGTATGTTTCTTATGCCTTCCTAAACCATTCATTCGATTTCGATGAGACTTGGCCAGCTTATATCTGCGTGATGGTTATAAACATAGTACAATTATCTAAAATAAAAAAATAAAATTCGGATCTCAACCGCATCGATTTGGCAAGCGTAAATCTCCAAATAGTTCTCCGAGGAGACACATAGATTCAGTAGAAAAGCTAAATACATGTTAAAGGTTAATACTGTATAGCAATTGTACACAAATATCATGCAAGTCCTTCTCATAGGTAACAACTTTATTACAGATTACGCGAGAAAATTTTGGGGAGACCAATCTTGGGGGTTTTAAATGTGAAGTAAATGTTAGCAGTTTTCGCAGTAACTTCAATAAACTTAAATAACCAAAAATATTATAGTACAAACAAATTTGCAAACCTTAATTTTCAAAAAATTATCTTTCCAACTATATTAACGATTTTAAAGTATAAATATATTTTCTATATTTATTGAATTTTGAAAGAAACTATTTTAACCACATTTTCTAAAATTAAACTCAAGAATTCCCAACATATATTAAACGAATCAAGAGATGCAATAAATAGTTTCTTTCTTTACCTTTCTGAAAGAACACCAGCTTTACAATTCTAAAAGTATATACAAATCACCTATATAAAAATTGTTCGTATTTTATGTACTGTGGAACCGTACATCTTTCATCCTATTTCGATAAAACATTGTTGATTATTATTTATTACATTATTAATAACATTATTTAATGTTAATATTATTTTTTGGTGGCTGCAACGTACCGGGTATAAGCCATAAACTCTTACTCTATTATCTTTACTGAAAAAAAATGATTTAAAATAAGGGATGGTTCTTCGATAAATAAATAAAGAATTCTTAGTTATATAAAAGTATTTAACAAACTTTCATCTTCTGTTTGATACTTTTGCTATTAAGTTTCGGTAATCGAATGCAAATGTTGATAAAAAAGTTGTTGATAAATATATTGATACAAATATTAAAAATTTAAAGTTGTAATTTAATCTGTGTAATAATTCAATATGAATGCAGCAAGTTATGGAATCGCATTACTTTATGATAAGAATTTGATATCAAGAATGTGAATATCGATTAAAACTACACGCTAGTCAGTTCAGAAATGCTCATTCCTGGAAAAAACTATTTTTCAAGAGAGTATAAAGAAAATGGAAAATACTTGTAATCGTATTCAGCCCCAGCCTTATATACTGAAGTGACATAAGTCATGGGATAGCAATATGCAAATATACAGACGGCAGTAGTATCGCAGCGAAAAAGTATAAATGCGCAGTTCATTTTCCAGAGCTTTTATTTGTGTTCAAGTTATTCATGTCAACAGGTTTTTCGTGATTTATGGCGGCCCGACGAGAATTAACAGACTTTGAACGTGGAATGTTAGTTGGAGCTAGACGCATGGGTCATTCCATTGCGGATATCGTTAGTGAATTCAACATTCCGAGATCCACAGTATCAAGAGTGTACCGAGAGTATGAAATTTCAGGCATCACATCCCATCATGGACAGTGCAGTGGGCGACCACCTGCACTTAATGACCGAGACCGCCGACGTCTGTGTAGAAAGGTCAATGTTAATAGACACGCAACACTTCGTCAAATAACTGCAGGAATCAATGTGGGACGTACGAGGGACGTGTACGATAGGACTGTGCGGCGAAATTTGTCTGCCTTGGGCTATGATAGCAGAAGACCGACTCGAGTGCCTTTACTGACAGCACGACATCACCTGCAGCGACTCTCCTGGGCTCGTGAGCATATCGACTGGTCCCTACACCAGTGGAAAACCGTGGCGTGGTCAGATGAGTCACGATTTCAGTTGTTACGAGCTGATGGTAGAGTTCGAGTGTGGCGCAGACCCCACAAAGCCATGGACCCAAACTGTCAGCAAGGCACTGTTCAAGCTGGTGGAGGCTGCATGATGGTGTGGGATGTTTTTACATGGCATGGACTCGATCCTCTGGTGCAACTGAACCGATCATTGACTGGAAATGGTTATGTTCAGCTGCTTGCAGATCACTTGCAGCCATTCATGGACTTCACGTTCCTACCTTATGGATGGTAGCCAGATAACATGATCGCAAAACTAAAAGTGATGCCTCAGTCTTGAGGATGTTACCTGGCTTATAAAGTTTATACTACAATATTGAAGGAATCGTAGTATATTGATATAGTCTTTTTTTCCAATATCCGATTGTAAGATGCCCAATGTACAAAACTTTTGGTTTTCAGATTATTCATAATATTAATGGCTAGGTTTCTGCTATCTTTATTATACGTACCATGCTTTTGTTTTGATAAATGGCAAAGGTTTCAAGCATCAAATGCTATTTCACATATAAAAAAGGTTCATACACAAATACATTTTGCGTAACGTGAAAATTATCAATTAATTCTGTAATTTAATTTGAAATTAATTTAATCTTATAACATTCAAATAGTTATTTAAATGAATAAATATTGAATATTACCAAGGATATTTTATTTTTACGTAGTGTTAATAATTGAAAAAATATTTATGTCTTAAATAAATTCTTTTTCAATGCAGGTAAAAATTCCACACTTTTTCATACTTTGTATCGTCTAGACGAATTTTTCATTTTTGAAGAGAAGAAAATTGTATTAATAAAATAAAAAAAAATATTGTTGTTCCACCACAATGCATTTTTAAAGTCACGGACCTTCCAACGGGCTATTCTTAAACCTATGGGAAATATGGCCCGTTGCCACAAGAGATCAGATTCTTGGAATAGAGCTTTGAAAACGTTTTCTTAGATATGAAATATTCAAAGATCATATTGGCAACAGCAAACATTTTGAAACCGTTTGGGTTGCCAGGTTACAAAGGTTGAAATAGAGTAAAAGTTAATATTTTGAAATATATATCACAAGGAGAAATGGCATTGTATTCAGTAAACTGCTGAAGTTATTTTTCTATCTTTTATACATGCTTATGGTACAGAATAAGGTTGGATAGTTTAGTATTTGTACATGGGGGATTTTTTTTCTCATTCCAACTTATTAGAATTCAGCTTTTTTTCATTTCTTGATTGTTATAAAAAATTCATAGTAAGAATCTCAAATTAACTCGGAACTGGAAAGGTGAATTTTCTCACACGAACACGTAGTAAAAATGACTCCATTATAATTTTTCTTTTTGTCTTTTGTAAATAGCATTGGAATTTATTTTCGAAACATAATACATTGAAATCAAGTAGTTACCAAAAATATTAATTTCCATTATGGAAAGATGCTATAAGATAAACAGCAACAAAGTATTTATTTCGTTTAAATTATTCAAAAAATATTAATTTCCATTATGGAAAGATGCTATGAGATAAACCGTAATAAGTATTTATTTTGTTTAAATTATTCAAACTTAATGTTACATTACATTAATGTTAGAATTTAATGAAATACAATGTTAAATGAATACAATGTTTTAAAATATTATTTTAAGAGTAATTTTCATTGTTTTTGAATTTTTCAAAATAAAAGCATTTTCAGAGAAACGGAATCAATGACTCCATAAATAATAACAAGAATTTTGATAAAGAATAAGTTGTTTATACGTTCGTGTTCATTCTTAGACTTTTGCCAACATACTACTTACAGAACCATCTGGATATACTGTATTCAAGGACAAAATATCTCGTGATAATCAGAGCAATTGCACAACAATATGCCAGTTAAGGGTTAAACATGGATCAAATAAATGTAAGATTATAAATCTTGTCATGCCCTGTCTTGAATAGTAGACTGATAGACACATGGATGCTGTGAAAAAAATAGCTTTTTGGATTCAGGATCTGAAATTGAGCTTTTCAGATACCCTCTTCATTTTTTCATATTATAGGCCATAATCATAATTACGTGTTGTAAATAGTGTTCAAAATCTAATGCTATACATAGAACAGCAATAGCTGTAAAAAGTTCATAAAAGAGGATTATTGCAAAAAAATATAAGTGTTTCTGAATATATTAAAGGGAAACTGTTTTTAGCAAGACGGTTTTAGAATGTTTTCAAACTTCTGTGGACATTAATATTTTACCAAGTTTGCGATTCTTTAAAATTCAGAATACAAAATAAAAACAGGTGTTCGTAAAATGTTAGCTAAACGTTGTAGAACATCATTATAAATGTATTAATTACAATATAATTATATTTATCTAGTCGTATGAATTATTTCTCCTATACGAATTTCACTTATTCTAGTAGTTAATCGCAGACAATATCAAAGAAAATTATGTTTCCCCATGCTCTCCAATAACGGTTTAGCCCCTCTCCATCCAAATAAAATTGTTAACCTTCTATATGGCCGTAAATGACTTGCATGGCATGTATTGAAGATACACGCAGTATAGATCTCTGATGCGTAACTAATATTTTGACTGAATCTATCATGCGAATATATAGTACGCACGTCTTTAATGGTTACCAATTTATTATAACCAGCGTCTGACACGGAAACAAGATCACGCATGCAAGATTAATTGTATTTACGTGCAATTTTTATATGGATATGAAAGAACAGATCTCCACAGGGTCAATTCTTTAAGAAATTTCCTTCAAAATTCAATAAAATTCTACATTTCTAGACACTAAACCTATGTATCAAATCATTGACTTCATTTGTATTTAAGTAGTTAACGGATAAAATTAATTTGTATGGATTTGTCTCAAAATTTAATACTAATAGTACAAATTTAGTTGAAATACCACATATTAAATTCCATCCCTCTAGTTTAAAGATTATTTGAATTATTATATTCACAGAAAGACAGAAATATTGCTAAAATATATTTTCAGAACTCACTGTGGTATGAAATTTGGAGATATTTCGAAATCTAGACTTTAAATGTTTCGAAGATTACAATGTTTTTCTTCATCCCTCGTATAATAGAAAGTGAAGAAGCACCCACTTTAACTTCGAAAATAATAGTATAAAACTAGTTAGTGGCTTTGTTAGAGTAATGGACCCTACACAACATTATTTAGTTTCAGTATTATCTATATTGTCAAATAAAACTGACTGTTTCTTTTATCAACTACATTTCTCGAATTTCTCGTGAAAAGATCTAATTGTCTGTTTTTCAATCCCTTCTGACGTATATAAATGTAAGGGACTTTTATTTCTTCATTTCTGTACTTCTGCTTTTTGTCAATGGTATAAAAATTATCATTAAAAGGTTACAATGTAATTCAGAGGATTTTGGGGATATTAGTGCAGTCATCTATTCATCTTCATATCATTATAACATTCACGAGACTTTCTATATACAGAAAATATTTTTAACTTTTAAAATAAAATACATGTATTTTTGTTATTTGCATCTAATATTAATGCGTCATATACCGGTTGATCCTAACGTCAGGACGAACTTTAAAAATGAATAAAGATAAAAACACACTCTTTGCACTAAACGGATGGAAACGACCAGTTTTTGTGAGACAACGAAACAAAAATAATTCTGTAGGTGAACAGCAGATGGCGCTGTCGGATTTCTGATATAGGACCATGTAAATCAACAAAAGCTATAAAAAGAAGCAACTGCAGCAGGTAATGGTAGTCGAGGCTTACATGCATCGAAATGCTGCCCTTACTTGTTAAAGCCCTCTTAGTTAAACTGTATTATAAGAATTCGGAAAGTGTCATTGCGGAATTGTGAGCATATCGCTGCATGAAGGGTATGCCAGATAACAAAGGGTCAGCAACGACTTCTGTATTGAATGAAATGATGAAGAAATTCGAAGCTACAAGTCCCTTGGCGTCACGTCCAAGAAGTGGGCATCCATCAGCGGTAGCTGCTGTTGCCACGACAGTGGAGCAGATAGTACAATCAATGTCGTCTGTTTTTTACACATGATGAGTGGTGTATTCTAGAAGTTTCGATGCAAACAGGAGTGTCGTACGGAAGGGTTTGGAGAGCACTGATTATAACTCTGAAACGGTATTCCTAAAAGTTGCAACATGACCAAGAACTGAAACGTCCTGACTTCGACTCTAACCAAAATTTTGCAAATTTGGTATTCAATACGATGGAAGAGCAACATGACTAGCTTCCCACACTTCCCAACAACGTTTGATACTTTAAACATTTGGAGAAGATCGCATTATCACCCTATACTTTAATCATGTTTGTCCTCCAAGACCTCTTGAGCTGATACCCTGTGATTTTGAACTGTAGGGATTCTTGAAATTGAAAGTGTACCACGATCAGTCGGTATTACTAGCAGCACTGAAACATGCCCTCCGCTAAAATGAGTCTGCCATAACACAAGAAATGCTACTAAATGCTGTAAACGGTGTGGTGAATCGTTTCACAGCTGTACTTCTAAGTTATAGACAGCACATTGAATATTTAACTAATTAATTGTAACTAAGCGGACTTTAAAGTCGTCAACATCTTTTCATTTGTAGATAATATTTTGTTGAAACAAAAAATATAGCTGCATCTGCTGCTTTCGTTTCCAAACAAAATCCAGCTTTTTTTCCTTCCTTTTAGTGAAAGTTGCTGCTTTTTATCTTTATTTATTTTCAAATTATTCCTTTTTACATTTCGTGTTGACTTTTCGATCCTCCGGTACATCTGATAAAATTTTATACGTTATTCAATTTATTGTTTTATGTAAATATTTCTGTATTAAAGAATTGATGGGATTTTTGATAATATTTTCACTACTACTGAATAGATATTTCATCATTCAGATACCTCCAATCACAGGCTTCTGTGGGCTAAAATTGTTACTCATACCAGTTTAGATAAGTTGAACTTTCTAACACATATCTGAAGAATACTTTTACTTATTTCATTTATTTTGTTGTATCAAAAATATGAACAGTCAGAAAAATCAATATTTGCCTTTAATAACTGATATCTCATCGGTAGGGATGAATTTGACTTTATAAATTAAAATATATTTTCTGTGTTTCATATACTTTATACTGTAGTTCACTTGTAAGGATTATTCTGTGGTAAATGCACTTCATGTTTCAGGAAATTCATATAATCATAGAGAATTCATGCGATTTTGATGGTAAATTTTAACTTCAACCATTAAAATCTTGTCTCTTTTGTGTTTTCGATGTTTGTAATTAATTTCTAAGCTGTAACAATCATTCACATCCCAGGTCCGAATTGGTTGTTTCGCTGTTTAGTTATTTGGCTTTGTCGTGCCAAATTAAATGGTGATATAACAGTTTAGTTAAGACATATTAACGTCCCATTTTGCACCAACACAAGGGATATTCTAGGGCAGATCTCGTAGTTTTCAACCGTAGTAAAACGATGAGGACAACATCTGAGCTGGCAACCCCCTCTTCATACCTGCGGGAGGACGTTTGGCCTGATGGAGTTCCCTTACATGACTGTTTATAGGTGGAATCAGGTCTCGAACCTGAAACCATATAGTTCTTTAGCCGAGGCCATATCACCAAGACACCGTAGGCAAGGTGCAATCATAGAGCAATCCATAAAGAACCACATGTTAAAATATAAAAGAAAGTATCTATATCCTAATCAGTTCGTTCAGCATTTAATTCAAATAGTTAAAATTTCACTGCAACTACCAGATTTCGATAAAAGATTTTTTTGCCTCATTTCAAGCATTTCTATGAATTTTCTTGCTCACTAGCATTTCCTTACAAAATTTTTTCCAAACATTTTAAAACAAGCTTCTCACAATTCTTTATCAAATATCATCACCAGAATTATTCATTTTCTGCAGAATTTCTAAACTTACACAGAACTAAAAAAAAAAAGAAAAAGAAAGAATTGTCGAAGTTTTCCAGTGCAACCAACTGTATCAAACGGATGTAATCGGAGCCAATAGCTGAAACTAATTCTCACTTTTTTTTCTTTCTCTGTAGCATTATTGCTAGAATATTCTCCAATTCTATCTATCTTGCGTGTAGGAAGAAACTCTTGGATCCTCGTAAAAACGCTATTTCCCAGAGCGAAAAGTAAGGAAGAAAATATTGCTGGGGTACGATCAATTCGATTAGTAGATACTAACGAGGACCTATTTATTTGCCATGTGTCCTCCCTTGGGGCCTTCTACCTTCGGATACATCTTAGCTCAGCTTGTTTCGGGAAAAAAGAAAAGTACTCTGGATCCCCCTTGTATTTCTTCCATTACTGAAGCTAGGGAGGAAAGTTTTATTTTTTTGAAAGTCACGTAATTATAGCTACCCTTGGTAAGGATAAGAGAATATCAGCAGGCTTTTCTTAGCTATTGGTTTGGTTGAATGATAATATATTGTTGTCTTATGATAGCTAATTTATTCATTTGGGTAATAATCGCGTTATTGTATGAATTAGGAAACATGGGTAATATAAAATTAAATGTTAGTTTTGTGCAATAGCAATGCATACGAGAATATATGAACTGTCTTATTAATTATAAAAGACGACGCGATTTGTTTTGATTTTTGATATTTGATTAAATTTGTTAAAAATTCCTCAAAGAAAACAATAATTAATACTATATCTTAGCATTTTTTTTTTT
>JAPMOQ010010989.1:331510-358153 GCA_026543055.1 Argiope trifasciata | reverse complement strand
TATATATATATATATATATATATATATATATAAAATATATATATATATATATATTAATCAGAAAATAACAATTAACAATGCTTTAATAAATAAATTATCTCAAACTAGCACAAAATCATATGAAAAGAAGCATTAGTGATATTTGTTTGGAAATTAGCATCTTAAATGTTAAACTAGCAATCGCATGGGTATTGCAAAAGAAACAATTTATATAATGACGACTTGATTATATTAAATGAAAACTCTTTATCATAGATAATGATTTAAATTATTCATAATTAGATCCGCAGGCTCATAGTTTTAGAACCCTTGGCTATTATATTACAGACAAACAGTAAATTGTTCGCTTGTATATCTTGAATTACCCAGATCATTATATCCAGTGATTCAAGGAAACTATTCAGCCTACAGTAGTTAATTTCGGTGCAGTTAATTCAAGTACTCTCTGTCCTAAGCATATTTAAATATTCATATAACCTAGTTAAGCAAACTTTAACTATTGTGATTATCCTAGATTAGTATAGTTTTAAAGTTTGTAGATATTTCGTAGCATCGTGACTATATATTCTAAATGTTGTCTGAACGACGAATTGGAACGTATAGAAGAGCAGGTGATAATTCAGTTGCATGCAATTGTAAAATAAATATTTTCATAATATTTCAGATGTTTATTCAAAAATTCAACAATGCGAGGGCAGATTGCGAGCTGTAAAGTATACTTTTCCAAATAAATATTTTCATTTTAATATAAATACTGATTTCAAAAATATAACAGATTAATGCAAAAAAGAAAAATACAAAGCCGTATTTAGCAATCAAATGAATAGGAGTTTACAGCCCTGTAAAATAAACAAAAACAACAAGATAAAAAAAGTTTCTCAAAACTTTCTAGCATACTCTCTAGTAAGCTAGTAAGGCCCACAGTACTTATTTATGAAATAAAAATCTATGGTGTGTTTATAGCATTTTTATTTAATTTATTTTGTAATTCTTGGCTATATTTTTTGATGATCAACTCCAAAAATCTAATTGTTTCAGGCATGTTCTTAACTATTGGAAAAAAAGTCTCAGATAAATCTACCCTTGTAATCACAAAATCAAATTCCAAATTTGAAATTATAAGTCTCATGTATACATGTTTCTAAAAGTAAAGGCATACAGATGGACAACCCCTTGTTGGACTTGGCTTAGATTTTGATAAGTGCTACAATGCAGATATTAAAATTGTGTACCGAATTTTACCTTCCTAATTTTCTTCGTTTTGTTGCTATCGGTTGACTTTTATTCGAACAACTGGAGCGACAGACTTCCTCTGAACGGATTTTACTGAAAATTTTATAAAATCTTCAAATTTCATGTGAGGACTATGCACTAAATATCATATCTCTTAATCAAAGAGTTTCTAAATTATCTTTGTCACAGAGAAAGAGACGGACACTTTTCAAAAACGTCTTTTTTGAACTCTGAGAGGTCTACAAATCCAGAAATAAGTCAAAATCAAGAGTTCTAATGTTTCGATATTTACTATACTTCCCCTATGCGAAGTATGTGAGCAAATAAAAACTCATAGAAGCGGAATGGAAAGCCAATACAAAATCAAAATACAAAAAAGGAGATAAACAGATAATGTTTAGCATATAAAAAAGAAGAAAGTTAATAGAAAAAAGAAAAAAAAATAGTCGTCAAGTTATTATACTAGTTACAAAAAATATTGCAATGTTAATTCCAAAAATACCATGAAATACATTTCAGATGCTACACAATTCATTGAAAGCGTGCATGTGTGTGAAAAAAAAGTTTATGCTGTTATGTTAAGAAAGCATTATATAGTGAGATGTTGAAAGCAGCTGCGACAAGGAAAATTGTACCATCATATTTTTCTGAACCATAAAATATAACATATTCCTTACAATAAAATATTTATTCTTCAACAAATGTTTTCGAATTAGATAAACTGTATAAAGAATATTTTTTTCATAAGAAAATATACAAGTAATGAATTCGCCCTTCCAATAGAAAAAAAAAGAAATTACGTAGGAAAATAGAATTTTATATTACAGCATACACTCCAAAAAAGGGCAATCTTTGTTTTAGAAATATCATTTGTTCGTAACATTGATAGTTATTTTATTGCAATCTACAATACTGCAAGAAACTTGGAACAAGGTATGAAAATTTTCGAAGACATGTAAACGAGCTAAATTTTCGAATCACAAATAGAATTTTTTTTTTCTCCTGATGCAAACTAGACAATTTTTTTTAACCAATTTTGCAGTAGTTTACTCCTGTCTGTTGAAGTTTTTTTCTTCGTTTTTCTTATCCGTGCTTCTATTTAGACTTCATTTTCATTATTTCCAAATTTCTCAGTTTATAATTTAATATAGTGAATCATTCCTTTACACAAACAAATAAATTTTCATTTTTTCATTCATTTCATTTCATTCATTTTCATTCATATGTGTATTTAAATTTTTGTTTGTAATTTTAAGCTTGTATCTTTTCTTAGGAAATTCGTACATTTTTCGATCAGAAGCCTTCGAAGTATTAATTAAATTAATTAAATGTTTTAAGAATTGATGATACATAGAAATCTATAGAATCCATCAATTATCGCACACACGACTTACTAATATCAAGTTTCAATTATTATAAGATGTTTTTTTACAGTTTTCAAATAAAATTATTGTATTTTAAAATACTCTACAATTGTATGCCATATTTAGCAAATTATAAGAATTAAAACTGTCTTCATATATAGATGCTTAAAAATGAAATATTTTTATAGTACGAACACAATAAAATTTGAAATATTTCATGAATGCAATTTGTCATTGTTGGGTGATTCATAATTTCACTTCATATCATTTACTTATAAACAACTATCTTTTATGAAATGATATTGAAATCATCCATATTGCGAAAGGAAATTTTTTTTTCCGAATCTGCGAAAACATTTTATATTGAATATAACAGATGATTTTATTATATTTATGCAGATGATTTTATTATAATAAATAAAATAAAGTCTACATCTCGTAGAATAATCGAGAAATATGGCTTTGTAAATTTTACAATCACAAAAATGAAATAAATAGAACAGACGTCCTGAATTTCATCATATTATTTTTCACAACAGTGATAACTCATCTTCTTGCCTTCCAATTGAATATTTTGAAAAGTTATAAAATTTAAAGAAATTTGTTTAAAAAATTCAATAAGATAAGATTCCACCATCGATTTCATTTTTATATTATAGAAAGCTTAAAAATTTCATTTTAGGTCTTTCATTGAAACTTATTTATTTCTGTTTTATTATTTATCTTTTTAAAAACTTTTTAAGGTATTGTACGATTAAGAATAATCAATACCAATTTCATTTCTTATGGGATGACAATTTCAGAATTAAATTTATATTATATTTTGAATTGATTGAAATTTTATAATGTAATAATAAAATCAGAATTGCACTGCTATAAATTTCAAGACTCCTGGGAAGTGTTATGAAATCAAGAATATTTTTGTTTTTATAACAAAGATAATAAGTTCGATTTTTCAAGCACATTTTTTAGAAGCATGTTTTTCTAATTGATACAATGCAAATTTCAATCAATCTAGTATTACCCTTAATAAAGCCTGATGATTTATTACAAGAAATTCACAATACATAATTAAATATAGTTTTCTAAAACAAAGTTATTGCTAACTTTCATGCGTTATACTAAGTGCAATTTCTATTTTATTTAGAATCTTTTTTTAAAATTTGATTTTATTAAACGGATCAAATGTTCATTTTCCAAAGAAAATGATTTTTGCAGACTTTGTCAGTTTTATTTATTTGAAGCCTAATTATGTTCTGTGAAGTCCCTTACATGGTAACAATTTTTTTAAAAAATAATTACTCATTAACTAATTTATATTATTATTTATTATTGTGTATTATTTCTTATTTTCATCCTACAAAACTGATAAAAAGGTTCCTTTTTCACTTGGATGGGAAAAATTCCTTACTTTCGCTCAGTTATTGTTTCTGTCTCTCAGTTATTGTTCTGTCTTTTTTGCATACATCTTCTCGTATAGTCTGTTTTGATTTCAAGGATGGATTAAAGTGAAACCTAATGTAATGTTCAAGGGAGCTTATCCCCCTCATCTTTAACAATTTTCCCAAGTGTTTCAATGATGATTTTTTTTACAAAGCAGGGAATTTCTAAGATTATGATTTGAATTCAAATTCGCTTCTGGTTCAATGCAATAAAGGGGTAAAAAATGTTGAATAATAAATATCTGTTGAATAATATATACCTTGAAGCGTTGTATTAAGACTTGCTAAATGTCTAATAATTTAATTCGAATTTTTCTGGAATGACATGTACGGCCCATAAAGTAATGCCCTAATGTAAAAACCCGTAATTTCGCTACCCCGCACGAATAATGTCATCATAAGAATATGCAGTTACCTGTATTGGATGCTGTCGGGTGTCTCATCAGTGCTTCCATAGCTTGGCGGCTATTTGGCAATGTGGTGGCGAATTTGTTAACTTTGGTGACATAATGTATAATACCCAAAATATCGAGAATTTTCACAACCCGTCCAGGTGCACCCTGATTGATCTAGAAGCTTCTTGTCTCGCCTCTCAGGAACTATAAAAGGCCTTCAATCTCAGGCAGAGCAGCCAATCGTGGAGTCTTGGTGAATAGTCTTGAATTGAGAGGGGATAAATAGTAGTCAGGAATCGCCGAGAGAATACCGAAGCAACGGCTGCTTGTTGAGTTGCTGTTTGCCGTATCCTGTCATCGTCGTGTCTTGTATCGTAGCCCTTTGTGCCGTCGTCGAGAACGGAAAAGTCCTGAACTTAGAAGAAGTCGTGAATTGGAGTAGTGAGTCGGCAGTGAAAGAGAGAAGAAGCAGCGGGAGTTTCAGCCGCCTGGAGAGACCGAAGAGCAATGCACCGATGGCCCTCTCTCCTGCAGAGTCTCTTGTTATTATGAGCTACCATCTGCTGTGTGCTTCCCTGAGTTTTCGTCTTCACTGTATATATTTGTCGTCTTGGACTGGATGGCGTCGTTGTGTCTTCTACTAAAGAACTGATTATTGTTCATCTCACACCATACACATTTACTACACAAGAAACGAGCCCGGTAATCCGTAACGCTATCAATAAATTATGTTTTTAAATCTTTCGAATGCATGTGAATTACTATTGAAAAGCCTGACATATATTTGTTGGAAATAATATTCTTGTTATCTTTGGTTGCACAGATTATATAAGAAAAAGAATAAGAAGTATACTCTTAATAAAATTCCCAGGGATTATTTTTATTTCCAAAAACCTAGTATAATTTAGTCATACTGAAAAGCATTTTTAAAGTTTGATATTGTCTTTAAGTTTTGCATTTTTACATGATGGACAAAATAATATTTCACAAAAACGTATAATAATATAATGCATATCTTTCTAGAAAAAAGAAATTTTTAAGGCTTTAAAGTATTATTGAGAGCTTTCAAATTAAAAAGAGACACATTTCAATGCTTAATGTATTTTAGCTTCACTAGATCAATTGTACAAAATGAATAAATAACAATATCATAGCTAATTATACATTAGGAAATTATCTTAGACGGCCAATGATATATAGTACCAATTTATAGCAATCAAATTGTGCAATTTTCTTATTTTTGAAAAAATAAAATAAAATAAGACGGATTTTTTTTTGCCTCACTCGAATAAACAAATACTAGATATGGAAAGAAATGTTTAATTGGGACGTCATAATACTTGGCCTCCAAAGGGCTACTAAATGTTTGTACAAAACTAAAGTATGCTTTTAAATATTATAAATAAAAGTCCAGGACATCTTTTTACTCCATAAATAAGATGTTTCTATGTACAAAAAGGGATTGATTCTTTAATTTATATAAAAAAAACAAGAAACTATGTAATATGAATATTAAAGCATATAATATGTTTATAAATAAGTATATAATTTCATAATTATATAACTTTTAGAGAGTAAATATTGCCTTATTCGCATTATCCATAATATAATTATCAATACACAGCTATGATCAGACAATAATTTAGTTTCGTATCAAACAGACTAGCAGGAAAATGGCAATTTGTATTGCTTTTTTTTCAATATGCTCACTACTATTTAAAGATTCCAATTCAGAATAGATATGAAATATCTTTTTTTTCAAATATCTTATATATCCATTTTTATTTCATCTCCATTTTCATCCGATATATTTCAAAAGTTGCATCATGCGAGCTAAAGTTTGATTTGAAAATAAGAATTATTTTCCAGAGGAAAGAGCGGGAAATTTCTTCTTTCCGCAGCAGAAGAAAATGGATCTTTTTTTTTTCAGCTGCTTCTTTTTCACCCTTTTCCGTTCTTGTTCGTTGAGTTTCAATCCAAATGTGAAATCTACAGGCAGAAATCTACACTCTTAAGAACAATTGTTCAGAAATCGGACTCATGCTCATTTAGATTCGCTTTTCTATCTCAAAATTTTCAGTGAAACTGCAGTGTAAGAAACATCAGCACACTGAATAAAACAGACAGTTTTAACGGAAAAATATTCTATACCTTAACTTTTTTTTAAAAAGTAAAGTATATAAAAGTATTTTAATCTATAACATTAAAAATAGTTTTATTTTTTTGCTCCTTTCCCAAACGATGTTTTTTATATTAGTAAAGAAAATGCAGTTGCTAACTATTTTTTCAAACTTTCTACTTTTATCTTTACAATATATAGTAAATTACGTCTTAAAGTAAGTCTTAAGTCTAATTAAGATGTAATCCAGAAAATGTAAATACGAAGATAATGAAAATCCGGAAGCATATGTAAGTATGTAAAATTCGAAAGTATAAGTAAATCCGAACAACAACTTAGATTTAACTGGATTACATACTATATTTCTTGAGTGGAAATAAGTATTTCATGTCTGTTTTTTGTTTTGTTTTTAAAAAAAATGCATTTAAGATTAATTAATAAATATTCAAAATTTGATGTGTATTATTTTGATATCAAAAAATGTATTTATTGCTATTATAATATAATATAAATTTAAAACAGATATTGCTTTCCCATCTTATGAATTGTATGAAAAAAATTAGTAATTAAATATCCTAGTAAGATATCTCGCAAGTTCCAGGTCTCATGATATTTAAAGTTAAGTAATATAGTCAGATAATTTTGATATTTTTCTATATATTTTTGATATAAATAAAGCTTAAAATATCCAAATATTTTGATATAGTACATTGTTTGTATTAAATATTGGAAAGTCAGTTGACAGTAAATTCATGTTCTTTCAACCAACTATACAGACTTTTCATGGAGCATAAATAATTACTAAATAAGAAAAATCGCAAAATCTCTAAATGCGTACCATAGTACTCATTTAGAGAGCGCATGCAGTGGTCAACACTTGAAAACAAAAACAAAATCGTCGAATGACCGCTTTGCCTTTAATGACCTTTCTCGACAAGTACTGAAATAGCCAAGTGAAAATTCAAGTTCCAGGTATATGTAAGAAGCATACATCTAAAATCTTTGTATTATTCTTCAGCTTTGAACTATTAATTGTTCGATAAGTCGTGGGTGATTGACCCATTATTTTTTTGGCAATTTTTAGAATCATTGTAAATCTCTCTTTCCAACTATAAGGCTAATTTAACAAAAACAGTTGAAATACGTATTTATAACAACATTAACGTTATTAAAATGTTTAAAAGTATAAGGAATATGAAATTTTTTTATTGGAAGTATAAACTATTTTCATCAATGAAAATACTTGTGTGTAAATATGTATTTTTGTATTAATAATAAGCTACTTGCGTTTTGTTATAATAATTGTTCACAATTCTAGAATGCACACATTCTACAATTGTATCCAGATGGAACAGATTATTCCAGTACAAACCGCTATGCACATTTAATTTAAGAAACAAAATGCAGGTTTCATAAACAAATAGTTTAATTTTTTCTGTACTATTTTTTGTAACGGCATTTCACTATTTTTTTATTTTGTTCTTTAGATATAACCACCGTTAATGTCACGCCCCTTTAGCTATTTTGTTTCAAAACATGTCTAAAATTCATTAATATTCTAAGGCACCAGACAGAATAGTAAATAGCACTGATGTTTTTACTGATATACGTTTAGGCAACAAAATATTACTATCGCATTCTTTTAAACAAATAAAATAATTTATAGTTCCAGCAAGAAGAAAAATGAACTAAATATGAACGTTTCATATTCTGCTCACATATTTAAGAATTTCTCGAACCACTCCCCCTTAATGCAAGGACTTTATTATGTACCGCTGGAATAAAATATACTACATCATTTTTGAGCAAGGAGAAATTTATCATTAAAATAAATACGTGCCTCAAACATCAAAAGTGGAACTAGTTCCGACCCAACTGAATTAATAAAAAGAATACAAAACTTTATACAAAATGTGGTTTTATATTATAATATATTAATATTACAATTGTTGTCATTTGAATTTTATTAGCGGGAACAATAAAAAAACGTTTTCCTTATAGTTTGTTTAATCAAATTCGAATAAATCAAAATGAATTTACTGCAATACATAACTGACCGGTATAAATTGTTTACTAATTGCATTTGCTTGGTAAAGGTTTAACATTTTTTCTTCTTGTTCTATATTGATTATTTATTGTAGCTTTAATTACTGAAATCGCCCCCGTATTCTTAATATTTAAAAATATATAATTCATGAATTAAGAGAAAATACTTAATTATTTAATTAAGCTATTCTTGCATGAGATTGGATAAAATCAGGAATTTGAGAAAATAAAAAAAAAATATGCATAAAAAATATGAGTGGGGACAAAATAATTCAGCTATTAAAAATTGATACTTTTTGTTATTTATTTTCTAAACTATCCACTTAATGTTATATACAAATTAAATTATACGTAGTTATGCTGTTACGGAGCCTCCACCTGTAAGTCCATACAGTTATCAAGTATCGTGGATGTATGGCGAGGCACAATCAACAGACTTCCAGCAAGTCTGTAAAGTTATCGAGTGCGTGTTTTGGATGTATGAAGACGCACAGTCAGAAGGCCTTCACCTGTAAGTCAATAAATTTATCAGGTTCGTGTTGTGGATGTATGGAGACGCACAGTCAACATGGCTTCACCTCTCTGTCCATAAATGTATCAGGTTCGTTTTGTGGATGTATGAATACTGACAGTCAACTGGCGTCGTTGACAAACAACGGCTTCATTAACACCATATCACTGATACACAGAATCAGTGATTCGCAAATTCACAGCCGAAGACTCACAAAAGGAACACACAGCGGTACTTATTAAGAAAACGCACCTCAAAAACGATAAGCCGGTGAATGTACTCAGGGTGAAAGCTCGTGCAATTATTGACCAGAATTGAAATCAAAACACTAAGACTGCTCGACTTTTTATAGTCCCGGGAGTTGGACTGAGAACTTTCTCTACCAATCAGTAGTATCTCAGTTCCTACTGGATATATCGTTAAAATGCTCGATGTTTCAAGTAGTATCTATTATGCCGCCAAAGTCACCAAATGGTTGCCAAACTCTGAGATTACTGGTTTGACACCAGAGCAGTATACAATACAGATGATTGCAAATTGGTCTTTCCTTTGGTAGAACCAACCATGTTGGGAACACTTATACTTTGTTTCTGTTTGAAACAATGTATAAGTGTTTATACATACTACAATTATAGTTCGAATAATACATAGAATCAAAATGCTTGACAAATAATTTTAATTGAATATTCTTTAAATAAAATTTAGTCCTTTTTTAAAAATTTAAATCAGGAATGTTTAAAATTACTCTAATCTATTTTCAATATTTATGATAATTTATTTAAACGTCTTATACGATTTTAGAACCACGATGCAGAAAAGAGTAATTGAATTATTTCTATAAAGCACTATTATAATGGAATAAACTTAAGCTATTTAAATTAACATCAAAATAAATATGCTAGAAATAGAAAGAAAGTACGAAACTGATCTAGAATCATTTCCAAATAAACTTGATTAATTGTGGATAAATTCAAATCATTTCACTGATGGTATTTCCTTTTATCAATCCGCTCAAAAACAATTTAAAGCTAGGAATGATGGTTGAAGTAATGGAAATGAAAAAAAAAAAACAGTCTTGATGGCAGTAGGACATCATAAATATTTAATTTATCATAATAAATTGTGCATTTATCGTATTATAATTTATCGTATTAATTTGATTTTATTTCATTATTCCAGTATGAAAACGTTTATTGTCTTAGATGGTATCTGTAACTTATGTATATGCATTATAAATATGGCCAAAGGACAGATGGTTAAAATTAGTTCTACAGAATTTTGAGCACAGTTACTTCTTGAATAGTAAATGCTAACTGAGAAAATATTTATAAATTTTGCCCATTGCTCTTAATAATTTTTCAAGAATCTTCCTTTTTTAATAATTTCAATTAATCATTCTTTTCGATATTTTTTAATAATTTTTCACAATTTAGTTTAGTTTTATCAACGTCAAGCTTTATAGGAACACTAAGTTATATAGTGATGGACCTCGTAATTTTGAACCACGTACAGATGTCAAGGAAGACACCTGAACTGGTACCTCTTCTTCACACCACACGGAGAACATTTCACCCCAACAGGTTTAACATGCACTACTTGACGATTCTTCGGTTAAATGGGGTCAGGAACCAGAAACATTTCGGTTCGGAAACAGAGACCTTACCTAAAGGATGCCTTGGAGCTTAAATCTTTGCAGATACTGTTATTATTTTTCGTGAATAATTCGTTACAGGTAAAACTTAAGAGCACGTATTTAAAATGTCTGAGAAAAATATCAAGAATAGATTAAGAAAAAGGTCACGCAACCAGCATCACTTATGCCTACATTTATAATTGTTGCTTCTACCACCTGCAATTATATTGAACTGAACCGGTGCATTTTAGTATTTCATAAATGTCTGTTTTCATTTTTACATTTAAATATATTTGTTTTACTTTTCTTTCACATTATTTTTCTATATCACAAAAGCTCCTATTCAGATATTAAATATAAATAAAATTATGTGCTGAGCACAATCATTCTTATTTTACTTATATATACAAATAACGAAAGAAATATGAAGCAAATATATATACATATTTGAGTACATAAATTATCACTTCATATCGTACAATAATTAATTATTAAACATGAAGATAATCAGGAAGAACAAACGACATATAATTAATTTGTGGGGAAATCTCGTCTTCGAACTGAAATTAATAATGCCTTGAAATGAATAATTGAGAATTTTTCCTAATAAACCTTTTTTTTTCAGTTTTATCTTTATTTTATGCACATGTACATGCCACTATGCTAGAAAATAGAAGCTGCAAATAAAAGAAAATTTCATCTACGTGAAAAATGTTATTCAGTGAAAAAAATGTAAAGATTATGGTAATCCTACACGTAAGAAAAAAAAATTCTTTTTCCGAACTTTCAAACTAAACCTTTACTTTCCTGAGAATGTGCAGAATTAATTTAGCTGGACGGAACGTTATTTACTTTCTCTCTATATTTCCTTATAATGGAAATGCTTTTGATGGCGTAGGTTTGCGATGGAGCATACACAAAGCAAAACATAATTTTTTAGCACTAAAAATTTTGAAAAATTTTTTATAACGATATTTAATTAGTACTCTGCTTTATTATTAATTTTTAATATAATTCTTCGACTTATGATTCTTCACATCCTTAAATATTCAATATTATAAGTGTTTTAACTTATTTAAGTAATTAATTACTGAATTTACTTATGGATGGCGCCATGAGAATGGAACCAAAATTCTTTTATTATAATCATAATCATCATAGAAGTATTTACATAAAAATGTTAGAGTGTGTTTCAAATAATATCCGTAATGAGATAAATCAAAAGTTTTATTTTTGGTGAAATACTTTTTTATTTATAGGTGTTTTTAGAAAAACAAAGCAGTAAATTTATGGGAAAAATGCGCATGTACGTATATTTATACTCATAAGCTCTTAGCATCTCAAACTTTGGTTAACCTGTGCTTTGGGTCCCCTGCTTGGCGCATCTTTAAAAATTCGCCAGCTGGCGCATTTTTGCGTAGTGTCTCTCTGAGCATTCAACTCCGTGAGACAACATGCTAAAACGTGCCAGTAGGCGACTTTTTGAAAATGCGCCAAGCAGAGAATCCAAAGCACATTTTCACCCAAACTTTTTATTAGGTTTTGATTCATTTCGCTCATCATTATATTGTATAATTTGTGAAAAAGAAAAATAGGATTGCTGCATTTCAATTTTGTGTACAATGCCAACCGTTTTGGTTAGACCTCATTAAAATTTACAACAAATTTTCCTATTTCTCAAGTTATGTTATATTTTCAAATATTTTTTTTTTGCATTTATAGTATTTTTTATTATTAGGTTGGTGCGTATGAAATGTCGGATTCTCTTTACATGCGGACGTTTGTCTCCCTGTTTTCGTTATACTTTTGTCTTTGGCATAACCTCATTCATAGTCGTATTGTCCATTGCCAGAGACTCATTTCAGCGAAATAGGTTTTCTCGAAGGTCTTCCCTTTTGTTATTTCTTTTGAGTTTATTGCCGATATGAATTCTGCCGACATTCGCGTCATTTTCTTATATGAGTACAAACTTGGTAATAGTGCTGCAAAAGCTGCACGCAACATAAACCAAGCGTTTGGGGAGAATACGGTTAACGATCGGAAAATGCAGCGTTGGTTCGAAAAATTTCGGACTGGCGATTTTTCACTGCAAAATGAGCCGCGCGGAAGACCCAAAACGTCTGTGAAGAATGATGACCTGAAGGCTCTAGTGGAAGCGGATCCAGCCGTATCCACGTGGGAACTTGCTATCAGGAGGAAAGTTGACCATACAACGATATTTAGACACCTTTCTGAGATTGGCAAGGTTAAGAAGATGGAGAAGTGGGTACCGCACGCACTGACAGAGCGAAATAAGCTGGAACGAACTGGAATATGAAGTTTTGCAGCATCCACCATATTCACCGGATCTCTTGCCGACCGATTTTCATTTTTTCAAGCATTTAGAGCTGTTTTTAAGGGGCAAACACTATGAAAACGAAGACAGTCTAAAAAACTCGATATCAGAGTTTATTAATTCTAAAGACCAAAATTTTTTTAAGACAGGCATCTACGCTTTAAAATCTCGTTGGGAGAAGTGTATTGAAGCGAATGGAGCATACTTTGATTGAATAAACAGCTTTTGAAGAAAGATGTGCAGTTTTATACAATCACTTAAGAATCCGACATTTCATACGCACCAACCTAATATAATAAATATCTATAAAAACCATAATTTTAAATAGTTTTTAAAAATCAAATTTTTTTAAATTTTTCCTTTAAAAATAGTCGGATATCTTAAAAAACAGGAAATAAGGCATTAAAATGCATTGAATGCAAAACTGATCTAGAAGGATTATTTATAAGAAAAATGAATTCCAATGTTTTAGCATAATGAACATGACTTTCTAGTCAAACTGATTTAATTACCGGACCACTCTGGATTAACACAATTCGTTTGAGAACCACAATGAAACACATCCTACTATCAGTAATGTGCCTTTTACTGAAAGACTTTAACTATACTATTTCGAGAATCAAAAACCAATCTGTCTTCCTTTTTTTTTTTTTTAGCTTTCTGCGAAGGTGTTTGACTTTAAATATGGATTAAAGGTCTGGCTACAACAAATATTTATTGCATCATTCACCAAATGTTAACATGAATAGAAATTACCTTTTTCTTTATTGAATTTTAATTGTTCAATTCACAAAATTGTGCTAATATTTTACAAAACAGATGGAAATATTTCATACAAATGTATTGTGCAATGTATTAAAAATGTCATTTTCAGTGATTTTAATAATTTCAGCTAATCTACTGATTAAATTCAATATAAACTAACACATATATTAAAATTGAAATGAAATACAATTTAAGACACTTAAATCAGGAAATTTAATCAGCTTTTTAGCCAATCTGTTTAAATCTGTTAATTTAATCAGCTAATGTATTTGTTATTCATGTAGAACCGCAATTAATGTCTAATAAAATATCTCTAGAGCATTAAAATATTTTCGCACGAATATCATAAATATATCTATTGGAATGACAAGAATTAACAGAATAACTTTCAGAAGGAGTATTGAAGTCCTGAATTAATCACATGTTTCATTAATTGTTTGCATCCTGTCAATTAAAGTAGAATTCATCTATTAACACAGATAATTAAAATACAATGTAATTCGAATTATCCTTATCCTCAGTTGCTTTTAATGCAACCGAATTTAATTACATATGTTTATAAGATAAATTAATATGACGCTCAAAATTTATTTGTTTGAGATGAAAATTTTTCAGAAAATGTCTGATATTATCAATATTCCTCAGAAGGTTTAGAAAAAGTTATACTCATAGTTGTAGAAATTATATGTTACTTATTCTGATGCTTAATTCTTAAGGAATTTTAGTGCTCATATTATAAAATATTTCAACGTCAAATATTTTAGATAATGCTTCCATTGCTATGAATAAAAAATTATTCAAAAATTCAAATAAATGAATAATAAGTGCATTTTATAAAGATACAGCTGATGTTTTAAGAAGCCCCATGAGTAAACATCGCATGGAGGGAGTTCAGGTTAACAATTTGAAGCAAATATAAACATTTATTACCAATCTTTTGAAGTAACAGTGAAAAAAGTTTTGAATACCTTGAATTATGTAGGGCTGTGCATTATGATGTCCACAATAAATTTGTGCACTTATGATACAGGAAAATATATAACATAAAAATGAAACAGGATCACTTATTTGAAACACAAATTTTGCAGACACTAGACCACGAAAGCTACACTGTCGTTTTATAACAGATCATTTTGATTGAAACAGAAAGAAAAGTCTTCAAAATTACTAGATTAATGAAATAAAAACTAATTAGGTTTTTAAGCTTTTACAAAATTTCCAGTCTTTTTTTCCTAGAGGCATTTAAATTATTTGATCATTAACCTTCGTTATGGGATTAATTATGTTTAATATCGTATTAGAAGTTCATTAATCTGCGATGAAATATATTGGCGAAATTTTATATAGTTTTACTTAATATATAAGGATCTTAATACCTAAATGTATATCGTTTCCTATTACCATAAGTAGAATAATACTATACATCGCACTAAATTTCAACTATTTTTTATTGATTTATTTAAAGTAATTGCATTGAAACTTATCATTCTAATCCATTCAATATTAGTAGTATTGGAACGAACTAAAATTTCTGACGTATTGATTAAGAAGGTTACCTTTAATCTATTACGAAATTAATAAACTATTCTTGCACTAAGATAAATACATTAAATAAAAAGCCCATCAGCATCTGAATCCAGCTCACAGTCTCACCTCGGAAACAATTTTTTGTATGATTAAAATGCATTGAGTTCACATGCCATTGTCAAAAGCAATTTTATATATATAAATGAATAATATTGCATTATATTAAATTAATGAACAGTTAGACTTCTCATTTTTGTATTCTTTCAGAAAAGAAATTATGAAACAAAATTTTTAATAATTTATAAACCCAATTAGAGTAACTTTCATAATATAATTTCAACGTTTGACTTGAGTGTATAAAAGTTTGTTTCTGAACGAAAACGTATATCATACATTTTATAATATAATGAATGGCTTCATGGAGTTCATGCAAAATTAACATTTTACCCGCTTTCACATGATAATTCATTTCTCTTTTCATTTGTGTGCATAATTATGTTAAGATAATTATTAATCAAATTAATTAAAATATTTTAGAATAATTAATATTAAAAAAATTCTGACATTTGTAATAAAAGCAGAGAAAATTTAATAACCTCTAATTTTATTATTGAAGCAGTCTAAACGATAGAAGGAGTGTTGTACGAAATCTAAGAGATTTTTCATTGAAATAGTCTAATTTCTTCTGAAATATATATATTTAAAGGTTTATACTAGCAATTCCATCTGAAAATAATTGGGAAACGCAATGACCCTTTTCTCTTAAAATGAGTGTGCATTCTGAAAGGACGATTAGACACGGGACATGAAATGAATAAAAATATATAACTTGCCATATTTCTAGAGGCATTGAGCTGAGTATTATTGTAAATTAATTAAAAGATGAAATAAAGTAAATAATATTATTCCAACGCAGACATATTAAGTTAATAAACGGCAGCATTATTCCTTTAACAGGAATCCAATCTCTTCTGAACTTCCAATAACTGCAAATATCGTCTGATCATTTATAAAATCTGTCTAACTTAACTATGCAAACAACAATCACCAATAAATAAATAAAATTTTCAGGAACTTCTCCGTAGCAAACATCTCAGTTCGAGGATTCCACAGAATCATTACTGTTTGGGCAAAGGAATCTTAATCAATCTTCAACTCCAGAAATATAGATGTTCACTTATCACCTCGTCAGTGTTCTAAACACCGATCCTCCAAGACCTCGGAACAAAAGTTCTCGCAACCTTCCATTAATTAATCCAAGAGAATAATTATTTAGTTTCTACGTTTCAAATTAAGGCTATAAATCAGATGGGATTCTTGAAATGCCCGAGGTGACGTGTATTGATTTTCCGTTTTGTGATAGAGAATTTAATGAATTCTTGTCTCCCTTCTCCGTGCCAAGCGAGAGTTTAATTTGGACCGCTTCATTTGCGTGAGAAGATTTCCTGAATGTTTTCGGTTTGTCGTCTGTCCCTCTGGCCGTGAATCATGTGTTTATCAACGATCTTACTTCCTGTTTATTGTTTGTTTTAGAAGCAGATGGAAGTTTTCGATTGAAGTGGGAGTGCTTAGTTGAGCTTGAATAGGAGCATGGCAGGAGTTTGAAAAGTACTTCTTTCAAAGGAAATGCCACATTAAAACAAATAAATATATATTCCCATTTCCCCATTTGATATTCGTGGATCAAAATGTTCAACTTATTTATTAAAGCTACTAAATTTTTATTGATAACATTAAATGCAATTTTTAATTTAGAAACATCTAAAAGATTTTATGTCATATACTATAAAATTAAATGATTTGCTTCTTTATTTTTAATGTGTTACTAATTTTTATTTTTAAAATATGAGCATGAGTGCCTTGGTTTTCTCTTTGCTTTAATTCGAAATCAAAGAAATTATTTTGTAAAATACATTTTCTTCGTTATAATATTTTAATATTATTTCACATGAGCAATCGTTAAATTTGGAATGTGCTTGAAATAAAGAGAGTCCAAGAAAAATACTTGGCAATTAGATCATTATTGAATATTCAAACAAAATTTTAATTTAATGAAGAGAATCTGGATTAAATATACTAATCAGTTAAAAGGTAGCTGAAGTGTTCTTATTCAGCAAGCTTTGCTATAAAAGTATATAACGTGACTTGAAAAATTATTATCGCACTTTTAGAATACGTCAAATATATTGATTTTCAGTTCAGAAACACATAGGCTAACATTTAACAGAGCCTTTAAACAAGTCTGTTTCATTAAAAATCATTTATATTTAGAATTAAGATAAATATTGTGCAAATAAATAATGTCAAAATACAAGTAAACATATTTTGGAGCAGGTCATTAAAATGATTTATCGTCCAATTTTTTTAAAATCATAAACACTTTCTTGAAAGTTAGAATACGACCAAAATATGCAAATTTTAAAAATAATTTTAAAGAATCATCTATACATAAATTTTATACTAAAGTTATATTTAAAAGAGTATTTTGAAAGCTTTTTTATTATCTGCAGAAGATATTAGTTTCTTTAAAAAACCGAGATGCATTATGTGGTTTATTCTATTTAAAAGATTGATAACAGCTAGAAAACTGTCATGTTTTAAATTTAAAAAAGTAATAAAAAATCATTTCATTATTGTGAAATCTCTCAAATATCGTTTGAGATTTCTTCAAAATGTATGTTAGTCTGAAAATGCATTTTTCTTTTATTCTAACACTTTGGAATTATTTCTGAAAATAGAGAACCAAAAATAAAAAATGTTACATTTACACATTATTTTGATACATTTATCATTCTTATAATATACAGAACAATCTACATAAGGATATATAGAATATAGGACGATTTTGAATTTTACAAGATGCATGAGCGAATACATTATTTTTTGAATATTAGAGAAAAAAAATTCTTGCAAAAAGTGCATATTAGATACAGATTTAAAGGGAAACAATTGCCCAATAATAGTTAATAGAAAAATGAGAAGAAAAACATATCAACAGAACAAAGGCTTTAGTTGGCGGGAAATCAAACGAATCACGCTACTGATTGTGTGCCAAGACGTATTTGCGACTGGACAAATCCAACCAGATTTAAGTCAACGAGAATCTTTGTTTTCAGCTAAGTGAATTTTAATGCTTCCTTTAAATGTTCTTTGAGCAGCTCTAAGTTGTATATTTTCTATTTAGGGATTCTATTTCTGTCTTTTTTAAAAAATATTATGTAATTTTTCCTGCTTGAATTTTAAATGCAACGTAAAAAATGACAAAACACGATTGACAACTAGGAAAGAAGTTGTTGAAATTATATCAGATTAATAGCTCTAATCCCCTAGCCACCTTTGAAAACATATGTATGTTTCTTCAAAAATGCTAATAAGATGTATGCAACTCAATAACCTACATTTGAGTATGTGGAAACTTTATAATATGCATTTTCATGAATAAAGATTAAACACCAAATATCTTTAACAAATATCATTAACTGATTACATTCAAAATAGACTTTGTAGAAATCAAAAGTATTTTTTTTTTATTTTTACATTCCGATACTCATATTTTAGCATTATTTACAAGGCACTGAATTTAGAATATTCATCAAAAGAGATACCTGAAAGCCGAATGAAATATATTCCAATGTACATTTACAAATCAAAATAATTTTAACTCTGAGACTTAGATATTTGTTTTAATTAATTCCGTTATATTTGTTAAAATGAAAATTTTGTGAAACCTTATGTTAAAACATAAGTTAAAAGTTATGTAAAAATATAGGGCTTATATATATTTCAAAGCATTTAATAAAACATTAAATTCAAATAGATATCATATATATAAATGACAGCTTTGAGTAAAGTAGAATTATTGTGATTTTGAGCACCGACAAATTTATTTCATTAAATGGCTTATCACTCGATTTAGTGTACAAATATCACTATTTATGATAAAATGTAATTTTGAAATAGTCTAATTCTTTTCAATTTATCACATGTTAAAATAAATCATCGCTGTATCCTTATATTGTATAATTTAAAGTTGTATCTATTGCTTTATCGCCTGTCCACAACATAACAGCATGTTTTAACACTACGTTCATAAATTATAAATAAATGAACTTATTACTTTCAATCTACAATGGACTTTACAATATTTGTGACAAAAAATTAATCGATCAAAAAGTGAATTAACAATGCATTATGTATAAATCCTTGATCTCATCGCTTTCCACGTGACAGAAAACATTATTTTCATTATCGTTTTTTGAGTTTGTGAAATACAAAACTTTTGGGCACATTGGAATAACAGAAAATCCTTAATGGCCATTAAATTAATATTTACCATCTCACTTGAATTCCAAAAAAAAAAAAAATCTATTTCAAAAGAGCGCACACACTCTAGATAGTTCATTACGACTCTTTTACTTTTTTTATGTAAACTGTTTCAGTCATTCGACTTGTAAAGATGCAGAGAGATCATTTACAAACATATCGGTTTCTGACACACACAGATTTTCCGAAATATTCGTTAGGAATGAAAGACAGCAAACCGAAACTTCGCCAGTAAACTTGTAACTCAAGTGAGACGGATAAGATTAAACATCCGCTTCCCAGAGAGTGTGAGAGAGAAACATAGACATTCATTAAATTATATGTCACTAAAATAAAAATCGTTACATGCTACCTTAGGATCTTAAAGAATTACATCTGATTTACAGAATCCACCCGAAAGGTAGAAACTAAATAATTATCTTCGTGGATTAATTAATGGTGCACTCGTCGAAGTTTTAGTTTGGGGTCTTTAAGTTAGATGTTTGTAACACTGAAAGAGGTGTTAAGTGAAGATTTTTGTTTCTAGGGACAGAAGATTTATTGTTAATCGAAAACAGTAATGACCCTCGATAAAGGTCTAACTGAAAATATTTGTCCTCTTATCGAAATTCTTAAAACTCGCACATATTTATCAGTAATTGCTTCATGTTAAATTTTAGGCAGCATTTTTAGAAATTGGCCTTGTAGAGAAAAACAATTTTCTATTTGGAAGACTTTTTTTCAGTAAAAATTTTAGTTTCAGTTATTAAAATTTTAGAGATCAAAATTCTAATAACAAATACATTTTCGTTTATCTGCACAGCTGCATTTTGGAATTTCCTCGTTTACATGTGTGTAAATGAGGAAATGGCAAACAATCTATTCGTTGTCGCACTTTTAAAAAAACAAAAAACAGGCTTTCTGCACTTAAAAACTTTCATTTTAATACTGAATTTAATTCAACAAGGTCTTTACATTTTGAATTTATTTATTCATCTGAAATCGGCCAAGCAAATAAAATTCTTTTGAGTAGATTTCGTTCAAAAATTGTGAGATATCTTCACAGTTTGTTGGAAAATCGCACACCAACTTTCATCAATCTGACTTAAAACTTTTTGAAGTTATTATGTTCGCTGATAGAGAAATATATAAATAGACAGCCAGACATAATTGCAAATTATAAACGCACATAAATGACATAGATAACGCATACAATATTTATAATATTTACATAATTAATTTACTTTTTGTAGAATTCAGAAAAATTTGGATTCATCAAAATCTCGAGATCATTTTTCTCGTACGCTCACAATATTTTTCTTTATAAATATCGCTTGCGAGAAAGTAAGGATTGAACACAATACATCGAACATTGCATAAATAAATAAAAATTCACTATTCTTCTAATAACATCCTATTGCTTACGAAATAGACGAAGGATATATAACAGCAAAAATATTTCTTCCTTTTATAAAATTCTTTCCCTTCATATTAACGTATCATTTCTTTAGAGATCTCCTTTTTTACAAGGCTCTATAAAAGAAACTGAAACGACAGCCTCCAGTCAACCGATAACTGGAATAATAATGGGTATAATAACTTCCCTACTTTTCGACTGACTATCTTCGCAATAAAAAGATGAAATTTATCAGGGCATAAATTCATGGAGCTGAAAGCACATTTGCTCCAACTCCCACGACTGTTAAACCCATTTTGAGAACTTCCTATACCCCTTCTTTATTCAACATCGGCAAGGATAAATTTTAGCAACATCTGAAATTCTCGGCTAAATAATTGCGTTAGTTTCAAGACTGCTAGGTTTCTTTATTTTAAATTCAGGCAGGTGTTATATATTCTACATAAACTTAATACTTAATGGAAGGGTTTGTAGATATGAATGGAATGATGTCGGAACTGAGATGTTAATTTGACCTTTTCGCATGTTTTAAAAGACAACTCTCTTCATAGTTCCTCTAAATATTTCTCCCAGAAAATATTTAAATTATACTTTAGTATTATGACTACAAAGTTATAGTTGTAGACATGAGCTAGATACAACTTAAATTTTATATTAAATATTATTTTACTGTTTCTGGAGATAAATAGGCTTTTTATAATAAACTATTTTTTAAGTTATATCTACTTTTTTAAATTGTTAATATAAGTTTTTTTTCAGATTTTTGAGCAATTTCTAATTATTTATGCTTTTAGGAACTAGTTATTTATAAAATTGGAGCCCTGCCATGTGCCATAATTTCACAGTTGTGTTTTGAGTGACTTTTTGATTTTGATTTTGATTTCCGATCTTTTATTTAACTTGAAATAGATATTTCAAAATTAATTTTTTTTCTTATTCAGGGAGGTATATAACGTGGAAAGTCTTCAAAGACTACAGATTGTGAAGACTAGTATACATATTTAATATACGAGAATTAAAAGAAAACGAATTGAACTATAGCATTCTATATTAAACATTGTATTTCTAAAAATTTGTCCCTGATGATATTAGTTCTCTTATAATAACGTCCATGTATGACTACATGCTCTGTTACTAAATTATTCAATCTTACCAAGAGATAAATTTATTGTTTGCTCAATTATGCTTACTTTTGAATGTGCAGAAAGAAAGAATCACAAGCGGATTGATATTCACTTCCTAAAATATCTGAAAAAGTGCTTAATAATGCCACAATATTAAATTTAACATTCACAGTATTTGCATTCAAAACTCTGTACCAAAGATTTTAGCAACATAATATCTTAGAAAAAATATTGTTTGTGAAACTTTAAAAAAAAAGTGGCCAAAGTGGTCTTGATTTCACATAATCAATTTTCATTCCTGTTCTGACAGAATGACCAAATTTATTTAGGAATAGATTTTGTCTACGTAGCGAAAATAAACCCAAGCGATAAATCCCAACTTCTAATATACCTCTTGTAGGAACTTTTCAATTCCAGTTTTCTTCTCCACTTTACAAGAAATATATTTATTTATTCGAGCAGGATCAAATAGTTTTTATATGAATCCCAGCAAATAAACGACATTACCGTTATGGAAGGGCACAAAACATTGTAAATAATTAATGAATTTTTAAAAAGACATAAATGTTGTTATATATTCAAAACATTTTTATTTTTATTTTTGAAAAAAGAATGGAAAGCGTCGTTTCAATTAATTCAGAATCCCTAAGAAATGGTCTCTTTGAAATTTTCTTACATATGATCTAATAAATATGTCACATTTTCTCCTTTTTATCCACCTAAAAACTACGGACTTTAGAAAGGCTTTGATGAATGAAGAAAAATGAGGTGATGTGCAAGGATGCTTTAAATTTATAATAAGATTTCCAGACATGAACGTCTCATGCTTCATTTTATGTTAAAATTGTTTTTAGAAAATTTGGACACCCTCATTTAAAATAATTGAAATAAAGATTTGACACAGTCGAGTAATTTAGTAATAACGTACATACTAAGTATCCCTATATCTGTACTTAGATTGATACTTTTCTGAATTGTGAAATTTAATGTATACCAGTAACAGATGACCAAATTTCTAAAAGATTTCATTCAATATTTCACAAAATAAAATTATAAATATGTTTACTAAATTTCAATTAACTAGTTCTGAATGCACATTTACTGTCAATAGAAATTTCCTGTGAAAGGCGTTGATGTAAAACCTGAAAGAAATTTATAATTTGTGCGCTTTCGATTTGTTATGTGCTCTTTTGATTGATCATGCATACAAATAAATATAATTCCAAAAAATAGTAAAAAAATCCTTAAAAGTTAGCTATTTAGAAATTTGTTAGTTCCATGCCCATTGATCTAGGTTTAGAATTTTTCTATTAATATATAATTCCACAGCTTATGACCATTATCATGTTAACATTGAAATACGAAATAATTTTCTGCATCTATAACAGATTCACACATAAAAATGTTAAATTTTTTAATATCATTTCGAACATAGAAATAGTTATAGTATCT
The DNA here is from genome assembly GCA_026543055.1 of Argiope trifasciata. Taxonomy (NCBI): domain Eukaryota; kingdom Metazoa; phylum Arthropoda; class Arachnida; order Araneae; family Araneidae; genus Argiope; species Argiope trifasciata. The sequence continues at coordinate 334,488 of JAPMOQ010010989.1, read as the reverse complement.
TTGAATTATGAAAAAGGAACTTATTCTTCCTTTCATAAAAGAAAAAAAAAAAATATCGTCCATCCTTTTTTTAAAAAAAAAGTTTTTACATCCATATCTCTCTTTATAAGGCTCTATAAAAAGAACCGAGAGGCCTCGGAACGACAGTTTCCACTCAAGCGATAACTGGAATAATAATGGTCGTAATAACTTTCCCACTTTCGAGCGAAATATCATTCTACTAAAAAGGCAAAATTTATCAGGGCATAAATTCCTCGTCCTCATCGCATTATTCCTCCACCTCTTACTGCGATAAATCCATTCCCTCGGATGTCTATAACATGCCAGTCTATGGCTTCCTTTATTCAACTATTGGGAAATATTAATTTTGCTCCACGTCCAAGATTCACGGTTAAATAATTAGGTTAGTTGAAAGATATCCAGATCTACTCATTTAAATTCAGACAACTCCCCTCGCTTCTCGAAAAGCATAATGTTTAAAGAAGGAATGGGATAAATTTAAACTGGAGAGAGGCCCTTATATAAATGAAGGAAGAAGCCATAGATATGAAGCCTTCATTTATTGTTATTGTATGTGTATATTCCGTAAAGGGCTGGTCAAAGTTAGTATTCTTCTTGAATTACTACTTACAAAGTCTAGTGACAATGTGACTGCATAAAATCACAAAACCTCAATAAAAATCATTTTTCACATAAACAATATTGTAAAATGAGTATGTAAGGAGTGGCCCAAAATTAAAGCAAGATTTGAATTTGCAAATATTCGTGCAGTAAAGTGTTGACAAAAATATTAAAAACCCCTTTGACAACTGATAGTTTCAGGTTAGTAAAAATGGATGATAGAACAAAGTTAATTCAAGATTTCGATTAAATAAAAGTGGTTTCATTAAATTTTTATATTTTTATTAACTCGTAAAGTACAAGGGATAAGATAATGTATGAAATAGCAAATAGGGAATTTCTCCTGCATAGGGATATACGCTTATTTTTGTTGAAAATTTTCATGACTATTTTACATAACCATGGCTGAATTTCGTTGATGCAGCGTAGAATTTCCTTTTTGATTCCCATGTGCTTGAGGATTGTTGACATAAACCTTTGACTTCAAATAACCCCCACAAAATGGTCACAATAAAAAAGAATTCCAATGTTGATAAACCGTACGATCTAGGAGGGCAATTCTCACACTTTTTATTTGTGGCCGCAGTAATCATTTTAAAAATATTGTTCAATGTAAAATAATATTCTATCGCGTAACCACAAACTATCAACAGTCAATGATTTTTTAATAAGGTTGCCAACTCTTGACTGTACGAGTGATGGCAAATTCCAATTTTGTTTTCATTATGCGACACCCTTTACTTATAACTATCGATCTACATGAAATTGTAGGCAAAATCATATCAACGGACTGACAGATTTGCAATCTAAGAAATCTTCCAATCAAAGCAAAGTCTCCAAATGACATCAAACTAGAGGGATGCATTTTTGTATAAGCGAATTCCTCCCAAATCATAGTCCTGCCATATTTTACTCAAAATCCTACATGAGAAGGATTGCCTGTTTGTTTTTCAGTTATTGTTTCTGTCGTATGTTGTTACAACATTCAATTTTAGATCTCAAATTTGAACATGAAAGTGGAATTACATAAGTGAGATACGGAATTTTTTAAAGTGCAATTTGCATCCATGCAAAACTATACAGTACAAAACGACAATTATATATCATGGATGAAATTTTGGGTTATTTCATTTGAGCTCAAATTCAACTCAAAATATCTTTGAATTATAATACTTACATCCACAATTTAAAATATATAATTAAAGAATTTTAAGAAAAAAATAAATAATTGCATCGAAAATAAAATTATAATTACAGAAAATCATAATCTTGAAAATATCTTTTTGGGATTAAACAAAAGACTGACCCTGAGATCAGTCGGGCTGCGGTGGCATGGTGGTAAGGTATGGGCTTCGGAAACCTGAAGTTTTCAGGCACGAGACTCGATTCCAGAAGAAATGTTGTGTAAAAGGGTCTCGTACTCACTAAATCTCTCCAGACCAAAGTTACCCCGCTGGTGTGGTGAGGAGAGGGGTACCAGCTCAGACGCCGTCCTCGTTATCTGACCCCTGAGAAAATTACGAGGGTCCCCCCCTATAAATAGCCCGTATTGCTTTAAAATGGGACATTAATATACCTAAGCTGAGATTGATCAAAAGCTGGAATTCGATTCTTTTGACAATTACGTTGCTTGTTTTTTTCATAATTGTATAAATTTAAAAAAAAACATCATAATAATAATCGACATTTTTAAATATCATCAAAACAGTTCCTGAAAAATTCAAATAAAAATCAGTTTAGAAAATCCTTAGGGATGTTTCAAAATAGCAATAAAAAATCCCAAATGGCATTAAAAAAACACCATACAACATTGCAGCATTCGGATAAGTCCTATCTCTTGTAAAAAATGAAACACAACGTCCCTTTAACGATCCTTTTCAAAAAAACGCCATAAAAAAGCAGGATGCTTTAAAGCATCATTAACAGTAATTAACTCAACCGGAAATGATAAGAAAATTAAAGAAGAAGGGCTCTGAAGAGATTAAAGAAAAGGCGACATTTCCTGTATATGCGTTCAAACATGGTGAGAGATTAAATATATTTTACTTTATTTATTTCTTCACCTACAAACTATTATTTCTTCTACAAACGGTTCCAGTTTAGATAAAGTTGTGGCTCATTGTTATTAGCCCAGTTAAGGCGCATTTATTATGTTGCTCTATTAAGGACAGTGAAAACATTAGTTTTAATCTGTTAACAACATTGTGATAATTTTTTAAAAAAAAATCAATAATGAATTTAAAAACAGAAAGCATTATAAGTGGATATGAAATTTAGATATTGAGTTTTTTTACGTTTATGACTATATGTTTATATAATAAGACTATATAAGACTTATATAATAAGACTATATAAGA
>JAPMOQ010010989.1:258010-329402 GCA_026543055.1 Argiope trifasciata | reverse complement strand
ATATGGTGGTAAAGTCTCGACTTCGGAACCGAAGGTTTTCAGGTTCTAGACTCGATTCCACCGAAGATCCGTCGTATGAGGGGGTCTCTTGCTCGTTAAATATGTCAGGCCAAACGTCCTCCCGCTGGTGTGGCGTGGTGTGGAGAGGGGGCGTGCCAGCTCAGGTGTCGTCCTCGTCATCTGACCATGGTTCAAAATTACGAGGTCCATCCCAAAATAGCCCTCGTGTTGCTTTGAAACGGGACGTTAATATAATTAAACTAAACATATATATATATATATAGTGTGAGAGAGATAGTAATTTTCGCATTAATTTTATATGCTATAAATTTATTTCTAACTTTTTACTAAAAAATGACATTATTTTTGTCAATTATGTAATTATTCACAAGGGCAATTGAATGTTAGCATATTGCTCTATATGAAATATCCATAAAGTGAATAAATACGAAAAAATATCAAAATAAATTAATAATTATAGAATACAATATAATGATTATTAAGATCATACATTTTAAAAGTCTGTAATTTATACTCACTCATGAGTATTGAAAATATACTAAAGTCGACAAATAAATAAAAGTCAAGTATCAAAAATAAGTAGAAGAAACTTATTTGAATTCTGCCCATATCTTCCATTTAATATTTGAGCCATAAAATTGATGACCGAACATACATTTCCTATTCCTAAGGCAGTATGTAGGAAGGAAAACCTCTAGGCAATATCGATAGTGAGGATTTTGATTTCAGAATATATGACGGTGAATGTCTTTCCGTATATTAAAAGATCCAGTGAAATATGTGAAGTTCAATGCGGTTATATGCGTAAGAAATTATAAAATATTGAATTTACCGTATTTATTTTCGAAGCAAAACTTCCATTTATTTTTGTATAGTTGAGCATAAATTTGTAGGATATTTTTATTTAGATTTATAGCCTAGTTCCAAAATATATAAAGGCTAATTAATGAAGAATTATCATAATTTTAAAATTTCTAGACGGACGAATTGTTGGATCATATAAATTCACACTATTAGCAAAACTATAATACGTATGTCAAATAAATTCAAAAGGCATGTCTACAATCTCATACAGATGGTATCCTATAGTCAAGGTAATAACATAGTATTACAGTAAATTGACCAAAGTGAATTTATTGAAACAGTTAGCTGTACAGCACGAAAGTTACACAAATATTATAAAAAATAATGGCAATAAGCTGAAAAATAGAAAAATGTACGGTGTGTCTGCAATAAAAAATATAGAAGAAATTTTCCCGGATAATCTTTAAAATTGGTATAGATATTTGCATTAAAAATATAAACTTGCTGCACAAAAAAGGGTTCGTTCCAAATTTGAAAATATATATATTCACAATTATGATCCCCCTCCCGTGAGTATACTTTTCAGTTAAGTTCAGTTGAGTTTGGAAGTGTTTTGAGATTTGCGTTTGCCATTCGGCAGCTTTATTTTCATTTTTCTTTCAGCCTATTAAACGATGCAGAATTTTTAAGACCAAAACCGTAGAAAGAAAGATGATACATCGAATTTAAAATGAAAACGACAAACGGGAAAGAGATCACTTGGGAAGCTGAAAACATGCAAAACATGACAAAAAAGGAGTACTAAGAGCAAAACTTGACAAAAGAAGTTAATCTTCAGAAAGAGGCTGAAGAAATTTGATAATGACATTTACTTTCCTCGTTCATCTTCAGTTTACTAATTTCGGTTTTATTTATTATTTCTTTGTTTACCATTTTTGTTGCTTACATTTCTCTTTGTCTTTGCTTTACTGAGAAAAATCATATGATATTATATTTAATACATTGGCGACTGCATCAGATATGACATGACTCCCTTTCCAAACTTTTGCATCATAGCAGTTGGAAGATATTGGATCCCTATTATATTAGCTGCCATTCTTTGATAGAATCGGGATTCGAATCTGGAGTACTCAGACATCGAATGTTATGCATTATTTCTGGACCATCCAGAGCTTTATTATTTTAAGTCATTCACAGCTCCACATTTGTTGATAAGAAAATAAAAATTATTTATTAGTATCGTTATGGAATGTAGTTATTCCCATGCATTACTTTTTGCGACATACAATTATTGCTTTAAATAAGTTAAAATTGATTCAGGAAAGGATGAGACACCTAAAAGCCAATCAAGAAATCTTCATCTTTTTCACCCGAAAATTTATTTTAACCTTTCCGTCGTCTGTAACGCGTCTATCGCGTTCAAGTGAAACATATGCAGGGCGGCCGTAGCGTGCTTCGTTATTCTAATTTCTAATGCTTTTAAGCGTTTCAAACGCTTTTTAAATGTTCACTTGTTTGAGTTTCTATTTTTGATGAAATGTCTCGAAAAACAGAGGCCTGGTGGGGAGAAATTTTCTCGGACAGGAAAGGACGACGAACGGGTTAATATCCTGTTAGAGATACAAATTATAATTTAAAAACAGTATAAGAACATAAAAGTTAATCAATTTCGTTTTACGTCGTTGTGTCTTTAAATATAAATATTCTATTCATGTTGAGATGGATACAAATTATTTATATGAAAATTTGAATAAAGCAGTATGTAAAAATCCAGTTTCTGATCAAATCATCAATGGGTTAGCTGTTTGTTAATGGGTACCCCCATATATTTCCAAACCAAAATACAAAACTATAACATGCTACATTAGGTATACTTTAGTATGTATTTAATTTATCCATTGTGTTATATCGGTTACGAATTTCAGATCCATGTGTATCTGTTGAAAAGTAGAGTATATGCTTGCTTATGTATAGGAGATAAGAAAAAGAATAATATATTAATGAAATATGATAAATTTATTGTATTTACATTCGAGATTAGAATATCTGCACTCATTAGAGTATATTCATTATGTGATGCATTATAAGCGATTGATCAAATTGATATTTTCTGCATTACCTATTTTTTTATTAAAATAATATGTTAATTTAAAACATTTAAGATACCTATTTTCTTCATCACAATTTATAATAATGTCTCAAATTTACCATTTGGTAACATCTGAAGATCTTCTTATATCACCATCAATTTTTTTTCAGTAATTAACTTGAATATTTTAGATTCAGTCAGTAGCCTTCCAAATTTTTCAGTAAGTAGCTTGATTGGGAGAAAAATCATTACTGCATAGTTTTTATGGTATCTTTAAAGTCAATGTCATAAAACTACCACATATATGTGATGCATAGTTTAACTAAACCCATTTCTTTTATGAATTGCATATTTTCAGTTTAATATTTTATAGTAACAAACTTTAAAAAATAACAAAAAAGCTCTTAGCATGATTTTGAGGGTGTATTAATACTTATGGAATAAAAAATATCAAAATTGCAATTCGACATATGGATTAAACATTTCTATTAATTTAACACACGTCTTCCTTCCTTAGTAATTCGTATCACGGCCACCGGAAATAACTCGACCATAGCAAAAAGCCGCAGCATGAATTTAATAAGTGCTATAAGAGTGTCATAATAAGAGTAGTAATAAATATCATAAGGATTAAGTGCCATAAAAAGCCATACCATCAATTATAGATTTTATTTAATTAATATATATATTCCGACCTCGATATTTACGACTCAAATTTTAAAAATAAGATAAATGGAAAAAGAAGAAAAAAAATATTAAAATATACGCGATAAATTCTATAAAAATATAAAAAAAATTATTACTATTTTAATAGAAAAAAATTAAAAATAGAAATAAATACAAAGAGGAAGATAAAAATGATATCTGATATACGAAATATATTCATATTTCTTTATTTAAAGCGTGTATTCCTTAATAATTTACATCATCCGGCATTGAAAGCAACTTAAATGAGCAAAGAGCCATATCATGAATTTAGTATGTTCACAGTAGAAACCTACCACAGGCTTATGAATTAAACTTAAAATAATAACAAATTATATATATATATATATAATATTATATGAAAGATACAAAAATTAATGCATGCATAATGATATATCGCAATCTTTGTAAACTAATTATCTATGGCCATCCGAAACTAAGCGAAGTTGGTTATGCACGGCAAATAGAATCCACTCTTTAAATAGTGATTAATACATCGCTTGAAGCAAAATTCATATAGTGTCATTTTATTTTCGCAGATATGTGAATAATGCGAATTTATTATATTGAGATTCAATTTCTTTGTATGAAGGCTTTAAGAACAAAATAACATTTGTTCATAATTATAGAAATTCAAAATAAATAAATACGTGGAATACCAAAATATATTGCATTGACTTAATTTTAAAATGCTGTGGCAACTCAGAAGTCGAAATTTTTCCACTTCTCTTCCTATCCTGATGTTATGCAATAGCTAATTGGATAAGTTTTCCTTTCATATCTGATGATATAACATTCAATATTAATATTCGAACTCTACTTCAATAATCATCTGTACTCTTTACTCAACTTATAGAATGACGAAATATTTTATTCCTTTTGAAATATTTCTATTAACCTTATCCTGAATAAAATTCGACATTGATCATTCCTCATAACTTTGCTTAGAATAAACTAAAAAACAATTGAACTTATTTAAAATTTATTAATTATCTAACTGATTATATAATTTTCATAATCAACTTTAAAAGATGCTCTAATATCAATTCCATATACATTAAATTTGATTTTAAAGTTTTAACTTCAAATTTAAGAATAAGGGAATCTGAATAAAAAAATTAAGATATGTTAAGAAAACCTCGTTTAATATTAAAATCAAGGTTTGTATGAAATTCAAACCGAATAAATAATTTTATACACCCATAAAAATCAAAAGTCAAAATTATCAATTAAAGATCCATGAAGTAATATTTATTTTATTTTGATGAATGTTTCAAAAGGAAAGCAATGAAAAATGGAATAAATTCACTAAATGAAATGTTATGTATTTGTTCTAACAGATAAAACCAAATGCGTTTTTCATTTCAAATTAACCTTTATTTTTGTGCATTGGATATAAATAAAGATACCAAGCCGTATGAATGTATTCAATTCATAAATTCAATTTTCAATTATCTTATTTGCTGCAGAGTATCTTGAAAGTAAGGAATAGCCAATCGCTACTCGGTTTTCAACCCAACTGCCGCCAATTCCAAAAAATGCAGTTTTATTGAAACTGATACTCTTGCTTTAGAAAAAAATGTAATTTCTATGTTTCTTTTTGAGGTTTAATTATCAATTTTAAGTCGGTAATGTATTTTGAAAACACGAATATATTCGTTTATAGCAGTCTCAATTAGTAAATTCAAAGCAATAGAATAACAATGGTGCGTTTCGTTTCCACATTCTATTTTTTGTGAAAAAGTTAATACCCTGTACTCACCTTCAGCAGATCCGAAGGACCAAATTATCCCAGAAACGCAAACCAGTAGAATTATCCTGTTTGTCACAGCCATTATGATTCAAAAACAAAATTTATCAAAATCTCAGTTTTCAAAAATGTTCAACTAGTTTGTATCCTTTTCTAAAAATCCAATTGTCATTCACCAACAAATCCAATCAGAAGAATAAAAATATGACCAATCAGTTGCACAAGTCACCAAAACGCGAACAAAAAATTAAACCAAAAAAAAGAACGAAAAACCTTATCCAGACTTTTCACCAATACCATGCGCGGGAAGTTAAAAGTTCTTTGATGCAGACGAGAATTTATTTAACATCTATCTATGACCGTAACCGGCCACTGAATGAGCGTGGCGGGGTGCATCAGAAGAGGTTGGCTGGTTTGTTCGACCGGCTGCCGTCAGCGCATGCTCCTCAGCTCGGCAGGGCAGAACGTGTTTTTGGGCGAAACAAGAAGATGAAAATCATCAAAAGCAAGAAGACGAGTCTCCCAGACAGAGAGATGGATCTGTATTAAATTTATAGTGAGTTCGCCCTCTTGACCCACGTGGGGGGCCCAGTAGGGGGTCCGGGTGGATGGGGACATTGCCCCATCTCTAGCAATTTTATTTCGTAATCGATAAGAGCGTCTATAGGACTGGCGCCTACATTGATTTCTCTGTGTGGAAATATATCTCATGGTAAAGTCGTGTCGCTTTTAGAACCATTAAAACAGCCAGATTTGTAGAGCCAAAGTCATGCTGTTAAAAAAAGGGGGAACATATTTGGGTTCTATTCAGTAATAATGTGTTTAATTTGTTCAGAGCATTAAATAAAAACAACGTTTTAACTTTCTCTAAAAATATAATTTTACGGAACATACTCCTTAATCTTTTTCTTACAGTGACTGCAGACTCTTAAAAATCAATTCATTTCATCTGCTTTTAAATTGATATCCAACTATTTTTTTCAATTCATGTTGCACAATATAAGTGACAAAATTATACAACTTTGTAAAATACTACCAATGCCTACAATGCCTACAAATATTACTTTCCATATGAAAATAATATTTTTCTTATGGTGCAATTTATAAAAAGTTTCTAGATGATAAACTGCAACACAAAATTCAACTTAAACTGTATACTTTATCTTTTTTTCTTGCATTTCCCACTTAGAATTGCTTTATTGAAATGGGTTTCTTGCCTTATCATCAAATTTTTAAAAACATGTGTAGGATATTTTCTGGTAATCGTCTAAAAGACATATTATAAATTGACAGGCAAGCAATGCTAAAAATCCGTTCATTTTCTTATTCAAAATCATTAATAATTTAAGCATCTCATTTTTTTATGTTGATGGTAAAAATAATGCATGCATTATGTTTGAATATTGGTTTAACAAATCTGAAGAATCCCGAGAAAAAAATTCAATGTATAAAAATTTCGATAATCGTTTGAAATAATTTTACTTAAAAAACTACTTATTATAAATACCTATTACTTAAATTAATTTATTTATATTTTTTATTTAAATTATTATATTAAATTACTTATGACATATAAAATAATTCTTCCCAAGATTTAAATATTAAATTATATTAAAGTATTGACAATTTTATTTTTAAACTGTATAAATAATAGTGAATAAATTGCTATGGATAAAAATAAGTTGTTATACATTTTCCATGTATTATTATTATTATCGACCATTCTAGGTCATGTATTAAGTTAATCTCTCTTAAACCTCCAACCCTCTGAGGGCACTTTGTAATTGCTTACGGAATACTGATTGAATGCCGCCAATCCTGTGGTTACAGTCAAGGAGAGGGATCTGCTTCCTCTCATTGTTGAAGAGACGTACTTCCTACGAGGAAGGTGATACTGTGGCCGGTGATGGACTTTAGGCTAAAACAGCAGTTCCCGCCCGTGTTGATGTGGCTGCGGTCAGTTCATTTAGGATTTTTTCCGAGTGCCTTCGGGCGGGACGGTGAGTCAGTAATATGGCTTACACTTCTAAGATTTACATTTAGGAACCTTAATCAGTATAAGAAATTTAAGCTAAATCGAGTTAAAATAAAAAAAAAAGAGCCCCAAGTTTGCAAACAGTTTCGGAGTGCAGACGTTAAATACATTTTTTTAGCAAACTAATATGCTTTTATTGCCTTTATATATAGGAAGTCAGTATTTTGAAAATCCTCATTGAAAAGAATTGCCAAATAAATTTTCCCTAGAATAATTTAGATTCCTTCTTACAAGTTACTTTAATGTTTTCTTTCGGGTAAAGTAGGTGTCCAATATGACCTAGATTTTTTTTCTCTTGTTAATTAAGATTAATTTATATTTAAAGCCTATATTGCAACTATACTAGATCACTTTCAGGAGGGAATTTTCAATTTTGCTCCTAAGTTAGAAGACGAGGACGTCACTTGGGAGGTCATTCCAGCATTAAATATACCGGTGGAAGGAAATCGAATTCTTATTGATTTAACGAAAATTTGACCCTTTTTTTATCATGGACCTTCAGTTGATTGGGCTCCAAATTTGCAGTTTACGGACCAGAAACCGATAAATCTTATTACCGACTTACTATATTTTTCCACTCTCTAAAGATTTCCGTTTATAAATTATATTCGGCGTGAGAGACCTAAGTTAATTGAGCAAAAATTTCACTCACTGCTAAAAGGCTTTGTAAAACAGGACTAAAAAGCCCTTCATAATTAAATGTGCAATACTCTGAGTATTCCTTGCTTATGATTCAAATTGCGTGTATTATTGTGAGAATAATTGCTTCTTTCATAAAAGGATCCGATCATCTTCAAATATTAAATGAAGAAATAAAGAGTGAAAATTTTCCTTTAACCCCCCCCCCCCTGTAGGGTCATCACGTGATTGAGAATGAGATGCTTCTGGCATGGTGATTGCATCTCACTTACCCGGTGGTTATACAGAAAATGGGGGATCGGAATTCTCCCATCAATGAGAGGACGTAATTCCTTTGTGAAGGTTTGCACCGTGACCGGTGATGGCCCTTATAGGATTCAACTATAGCTGACGTCAGTGTTGTTGTAGCGGCGGTTCGGGGATTCAGTATTTATTTCCAAGTGCCTTCAGACGAGAGTCAGTAATATGGCTTCCCTTTCCTTCATGTTCCTTTTTACCAAAAACATCAATGTTTGCTTTTTGATTGAGATAATTATGGAGAATTTCTTTGGGTTAGTTGTCTTTTGCTCAGCATTCAGAAATTACTATTAATTTTCGAGATTTCAACTATAAAAAATTCCAGTCCTAAAATATTGTTCATATGTAAAAGTATTTTTCAAGATTTTTTAATATGGATTACATTATGCATTTAACATTATTTTCAGTAATGAAAGTTTGATTTAGAACATCACATTGTAATTTCTAATAATAGAAAAAAAAGAAATATGTATATTTATTACGACTGTATATTAATAAAGTATGTATATCGATTATGACTGTATATTTATAAAGTATGTATATGTATTATTATTCTAACAAAGTAATCGATAAACGAAATGTTTTTAATGGAATTTTTTATTACAGTAGTAAATGTTTATACTTTCATAAATTCAGTATCTATAGTCCAAAAATATAAATTTTTGTCGCATGGAAATGAGAAAAGAATGAATTTTATCGTTATTTTAGTTTCGATAAAAATATTTTTATTCAAATTTGCAAATGTAATTTTGTCCGGATTATTGAGTTTCTTGGCCTTTAATGCTGCAATGTATTTATTTAAAATATGCAATGTATTTTTTGTTATATGATAGGCTGTTGTAAGGCCACGTGTTTTTTATTATATGAAAGGATGTTGAACTATTATTTGGAGTCTTTGTTAACGAACAAAGGCTCTAATGAAAAACAAAAATATCAATAAAAAATGTCATGCTTTTTCAGGTGCCATGATACTTATGATATAATAATTTCAAATATATGGATTAAACATATCATTTTGACATATGGATTAAACATATCTATTCACTTCGCACTTATTTCTCTTACTTAATAATTCGTATCCCAGGATCGGGAAATAACTCGACCATAGTAAAAAGCCATAACATGAATTTAACAAGTACCATAAGAGTGTCATAATAAGAGCAATAACAAACGACATAAGAATTAAGTGTCATAAAAAGCCATACTATCATGCATAGTTACCATAGTTACCACCATATTTAATTGATATATTTATTCCAGCTTCATTATTTATCGACCAAATTTCAAAAGTAAGACAATTGCAAAAAGAAGACCTCTTACCAATAACACCTCTTTCTAAAGCAAAAATTTAACACACTCATATAATTTTAATTTGAAATCACTCGCTGAGCGTAATTAATTTAAATTACTGCTTTTTTTAAGTATCTCGTTTACTTAAAACGTAATAGAGACATACAATTTATATATTAAATATGCGCATCAAATTTTATCACTATATATACTTACCTTTTGAAGTTATCTTGTTTTAACGCATTTAGGCAGTTAACCAGATATACTTTCCTTAATTGAATTTCAATCAAAATTAGGTAAAATAATCCGCACTCACAAATGTAGCGTAAAGATACATTTTATATTTTCCTAATCTTGCTTAAGGCGTTTTTGAATCATCTTAATTCAAGGAGAAACAAAAATATATCAAATGCGCCCTAAAATGTAGAAATTTGTTAAAATCTCAAACTGAAATTTTTTGGCTTCATAAAATTTGTGTATTTTATGTGAGAGAGAATAAAAAGAAGAAGAAAATCAAACTGAAATCAATCAGCATGTTGTATAGTCCATTAGCCTTAAGTCTAAACAGAATTTGTGCATGTGAAATTCTGATATTCATATGGATAGAGAGCTTATCCATCTTTCTATAGCCCTTATAGTGAATACCATTTCAGACAATAAAAAACCACATTAATTTACATTTGCAATAATATTTCAATGTAAAATTCTTTCTTATAATCATTTTTTGCCAACTTTCTTTAAATTGCAAAAAGTTAAGTAGAAAAGAAAAAGTAAGACGGTCTTCGGTTGACTTGAAACTTCTGTAAAAAAGTTTTGTCTCGAAATCCAGACGTCGTCCACTACAAACTTAATTCTTGTCTACTGAATTTAAATGTATCTGTGTCAAATGCGTCCCATTTAGTTTAAATGCAGATTGCAATTTGGGTTCAGTATATTTCGCATAAGTTTTCAAATATGAAGACGAACATAGTGAAATTCATAAGATCGGCACCAACTCTAGAATTGTTTTTGATGGATCTCTTGATTTTGAACATGTTAAAAAATGTATTACACACGCGACACAATTTCTTTCTATGCATTTGTGTGTTGATCATCACAGGTTTCTTTGTTACTCAGAAGTAATTATTTATTTGTAGAATATCTATTTATGCTTTTATGTAGTTAATATTATGTATTAGCTGAATTTTGTCGACAAGTCAGTTTTCCAGAAAAATTTGACATTCAATTTCATTTCTATGCACTTGCATGTTGATTGTCACTACACATTACAGGTTGTTTTGTTGCATTGAAGTAATAGATTATTTGTAGCGATACTTTTATTTCCTAATATTATGAATTAGCTAAATTCTGGCGACTAGTCAGTTTGCCAGAAAAATTTGTCCATCGAAAATTTGAATAAAATGCTTTGTATAGCAGGGTTTTAATTAACTTAATTCGCACAATGTTTCCAAGATTCAAATTGTGCTAACCCTACACTATATTAGAAGTCTTGCGTCATTTTCTTTTTTGTGTTAGGAATTCACTAAATTTTCTGTCAATATTTTGTACATTATAATTGTGTCTCAGAAAAAAATCAGTAGCGTATTAATTTTGATGCAGTTAAAAAGTATAACAATTGAAGAGAAAAGGTATAGAAATTTATGAAACTGAAATCAATTATTAATTATTTAAGATTTTATAAAAATTCTGTCACACTTCAAAGCGCGCGCAATTTGGGGAAAACAAGGCGTATCTCCTTATTTTGATCGTAAAAAATCGAAGAAAAATACAGAAAGAAATCTTAGGAACAACGATGAAAATTATTCAAACTTCACTTCGCTAATAAAATATATAATATACTTAAAAACTTTAAATTGGCTAAACTTGGGAAAATAATTTTTCTATAAAATTTACATCATTGACAAGATAATTTTTATTTAAATTTAAATTGATATGAAAGCAACTTTTTCTGGAAGAATTAAAGAAAATTATTTATTTAAATTTTTTTAAATTATCAGAATATCCTCCAGAATTCACCTTCTCATCTACTAATTTCTAAAATTTTAACTGTACCAAATTTTGTAGATCTACGTCAATCATCTGTCAATCCTGTAGAAGCACTCACGCACTTATCCATTTTTATTAACAGAACATATTATTTCTTATTATTAAATATTATATATTTTAGTTTGATTATGTATCATTTATCAAATCAAAACATTTATCTCTCAATTTCCCATTTTCTAAACTTGCATCATTTGCGTAGGCTGGAGTTAGCGTGGGAGAGAATTAAATAAATAAGGATTATCTTTTCCCACTACGGCTAAAATTCAGTTAAGAATACTAGTTGAATTTATTAATCAATTGATGGGGAAACTTATTTTCTAGATTTTATCTCTGAAGCAACTTTCATTACTGATGAATTGAAAGATGAGTCTTTCTTTCTAATTTCGTGTTTAGAAAACATTAATTCATTAAAGAATTTGCATTTGTAATTAACTGGCACATGCCAAATTAAAATTGTACAATACATTTACCTAATATTTAACACAATCTAATCGATTAAATCCCCTCTTTATTAATACAATATGTCACTACAAAATAGAGCTGATAGTTAAAAATTCTATAATTTTTTTAATTATAATTGTAAAACAAATATATTTTAAATATAACGGGACACGATAATACATTTTACATTCTGAAATAAATACAGAAAAAAATCTGCAATTTCTGGTGAATAAAATATTTGTTTTATGGTCTAAATAGATTGTGAAATTTCCTTAATATCTTGCTGACAAGAAAGAAATGTTCAAATAAGATTGCTGTCATTAATCAATTAAATCTCATCTTTATTAATGCTATACGTCACTGTAAAAAAGAGTTGATAGTTAAAAATTCTAAATTTTTTAAAACTTTGATTATGAAACAAATATATTTTAAATAATGATGATAATGCATTTTATATTCTGAAATAAATGTGAATGAAAACACAAGACTACAGGGGAATAGGATTCTAAAGATTGATATTGAAATTTCCTTAAAATCTTGCAGACAAAGAGGCCATGTTCAAATGTAATTGCTGTTGTTAAGATGCTCCCTTCTGAAAATTTTGAAACTCGGTACTTTAAATTAATTTTCTCTAAAATGAATGAAAAGATCACAAAAAATAGATAAATATAAGATGAACAAATACACATAAAATCGTTATTTATTTCATTTAGCTGCTTTTCCATGTATAATCTCAAATATTTTGACTTACAAGTTAAATAATATGGTGTAAGTTAGCCTGTAAATCACAATAATTAAACTCTACTATGTTTTCAACCCATTAAAATCTTGAAATTGCTTTAAACATTATATCTGCATAAATATATATTCCAATTAAGAATTGATACTTTCCAAATGTAGTGTTCAATATTACTTAAAATTGCAATCAAACACAAATTTAAAGACTTTAAAATTAAATTTAATCGCATTAAATTCTTTAAGAAAGCTTTTTAATCTGAATGCAATACAAATACATTTTTATTGCAGTAAATATAACAGTAAAACAGATTTATTATTGAAGAAAAAAATTGTGACAAGAAAGAAATGTACTAGCTTTCATGTATTTAACTTTTCTTAAATTTAATTTCGAGTATCATTCACATTCTATAAAATTTATTTAAACTTTCATTTATTTATATTTAAAAAAAATTGTGCAAAAATAATTTCATAAATAATGTTTCATTACTTCTATTGTCATTATTTCTTTTTAATGAAAAATTGCATAAATTATTAAACATAATATCCAAAAATATAACTGATGTAACCAACAAAACAGACAGCAATTATGGCAAATATGCATCGACATTTAAATAATAGCACCGCGGTAGTCTTGACTGCCGGATATAAGGGTTCTGATTTCGATATCCTTTTTCCGCCGAAAACCTGCTTCGTAAGCACATCTGCTGTATGGTAAATTATTTGGAGGACAAATAGCCTACCCCTGACATAACACAAGGGTTTGGAGAGGAGTTACCAGCTTAAATATCGCCCTCATCATATGATCATGGTTCAGCCTTACTAAGTCGATCCAAAAATAGCCTTAGTATTGTTTGAAAAATTATCTGGTAGTAAAATATCTTGATAATATATACTAAAATAAAATATTAAAATTATATTACTTTTCCTCCCATTTTTTTATTTCTCATATTTTGCGAAAATCTAAATAATCTAATATGGTATGTACTATTTTCTATATAAAACACTATGAGGAAATAAAATTAAATAAGTAAAATTTATATAATTTAGTATAATTAACAACATTACTTCCAGCATGTGGTAACACGAGCAACACGTGGGCCATTTATTGTGGATCATTTACCCTGATTTTTTGTGTTGAATTAATTTTTGATAATGGGCTTCAAAATCGAAGAATAATGAGCTTTAAATCACATAGAAACAAAAATTAGGTTTGTTTATAATAATTCTGAAGCTAAGTCTATTAACAGGAAGTAAATGTGTGTGTGCGTGTGTGTTTCATTTGCTGATTTTGTGTTATGAAGTCTACCGTTTCTTTAAAATATGACGTTTGATATTTGAGTTGAAATATTTCCTCCCATATTTTGTAATAACCAATTATGGATCTTCTACATTAAAAGTACACTGCCAAAATAAAAATAAAATATAATAATTGTCAAGAAAATTATATTTCTTAAACCACCTAGAAGTATCACTACATCTCTATCAAAGTTATTTTGTAACGATATGCAGGCATCTACCTACTACAGAGTTCCCTTTTTAAAGGCTCAGAAATATATCTTATGATAGGGAAATGAATTATTAAGAGAGATAGAGAGAAGGAGAAATTCAGTGTTAGGAAGTTATTTCCTAGGTCATCGGAACGTCCTTTGAAAAAAAACGTACTATTTAAAGAAGGGCTAATTAGAATTTTAATGAAATGAAAATTATAATAATATCAAAAAAACTGATAATAATGAAATTTAAAATCTATTTATTACAGAATAGAATTGTCTTCATAATTAACAAAAATTACACCCTTTTTGTATTAATTTATGAACTTTAATTTTGTGTCATAGCTGAAAATTGATATATTTCATGAACTGAGGGATTTAAAAGAACTCTTTTCAATATCCATACTTATAGTTTTCAAATTTAATTTATGTCAAAAATTCTCTGAAATTTCAAACAATACATTAACTGACTTCGTAAGTTGTCGAAAACAAAAAAACTTAACTAGTTTTCTGTTTTTGATATGAATTGGATTTAAAATTATGTTCCTTAAAATTAGATTCTTTGCACGCTACCATTATGAGAATATTTATTTTGAAAATATAATGTGTATACATGCATTCCTAAGAACATATTAAAAAAAAATTATAATTTAGGCTTTTCTCTTTTCTTTCTGAAATATAGCTTCTTTGTGAAATAATTGAAATTTCTTTGTTAAAAGGACCAATAAATTAATAAATATTATTAATTTTACAAACTGGTGTCAAAATAACACCAACTGTGGTCTTATTTTTCTAATTCGGATATATGCGCTAACGGTTTAAATAAAATGTGCAGAGTTAAATTCATAATCCGATGTGATATTTTTCTATCCCATTGCTTTTTAAATCATCGAAAAAAACAAATTTTGATAATTTTCAGGATAAGAATCAATACAATAGGGAATAATCATCTACCAATAAATGATAGAAATGATTGGGATTTGTACTAATGCTCCATCAAAACAAATTTTCTTGCATACTCTAAAAATAAGACATATCCTCTCACCTTTCGCATTCAATTTTGAAGTTGGTGTAAGGTCATGAAAATAGTCAGATTAAAAGACCTTATTGAATAAGTTATAAAGCATATATTGAGAATATAGCATTTTTAATAAATCTAACAAGATAATAGTAATTTGAAGCCTTTTTTCTGAAAAGATGACATCGAATTTTGATGTAAAAATATAGTTCTGATCACAAGACAACATAAGGAGTTTCATTCTTTTAGACATTCCACTTAGAAGGTTTTTGTATTTACAAGCAAGGGAAATTATAGACAGACAGACGCTCAGCCGTTTGATTCGAATTTACATTTTAGATTCTGAATATTTGTATCACATTTGATTTACCTAGCTTTTTCGTTTGTATTATAGATTTCAGATGTAAAAATGAGTCAGGCAAACATTCTTCTTTTGAGACAATTCCATTCAATATTCAAAGAAAATCTACAAATTCAGTCGTGGCTCCACATACTAAATTGCAGCCATTTTGCTCACGTTTTACAGTTATAGTGTCGAAGTATATCTCGAATTCGTATTTTTTGAAGGTAACAAAATTTCCCTTATACTTCATAACCGATGAGGTAAAAGAGATTGAGTGTACTGAATAGTTAATTATAACTTATAGAATAAAGTGTCCTCATTCTCTCTTACAGTGTAATATTGATAGCTGTGTAATATTAGGGAATTTACTTCTTGCCACGGATGAAAGCATTCCTTCCCTTTAAAAGTTTTTGATATTTTCAAAAAATAAATTAAATTTGATGTACTTGAATTTTTTGAAAAATTATGAATGCAAAAATGGTGTATCGTATCTCATATAACTTAAACTCAAAGTTTCTAAATAATTTAGAAACAGTTTGTATAGTTTTAAAACAATTGCTGTTGAGCAGAACTTTGTCTTTTGAAATATTTGTACTGCTTTATCTTTTTATAGAGCGTATTCTCTTGACGTTAACATTTTTCTAGGAGACTTTTAAATATTCTTTATTTAGTTAGTAAACCTTAATAAAAGTCTGAGTCAAAAAACTAAATTAATTCTTTTGTAAATATTGCTTTTCCCCACCTCCAAGTCTCTTTTCTCATTTTTCAAAATAAATAAATAAACATTTTGATTTAATTGGGCCTTTTAAATCTTTCACTAGTCCTTTGCTCTTCTGCGGTTCTTGGTTGGTGGCGCCCCCTACTTATTTGAAATTCCTTCTGTCTGCGTTTAAAACCAAATATATTGTGTTTTCATTTACAATAGTGAATAAAAGCCCTATTAGAGAAGAATAATTACTAAATATAATAATTTAAAATAATTTGATAACAGTTACAGTTTTTGATAAAATAGATTTCTTAAGATGGAACAAATGTAGTGAGTTTTGCAAAAGACAAGCTTTTCTGTATGGCTTCTAAATTAGGGAATTTTTTGTCTCACAATCAAAATGATGTCTTTGTTTTATCCTAATCATTAAAAAATTAAGTTTTACTTAATCTAACTTGAATTAGTTAGTGTAATTTCATACATATCGAGTCTTGTAAGATAACCTTACTTAAAATGTTTCGATATTTGAAGCAAAAAAAAAAAAAAAAAAAAAAAAAAAAAAACTGAAACCAAGAAAACATTATTTAGAAAACAGATATTATAAGAATACATTTATTTGGATAAATATTGCTTTCGACTTTTTTTTAACTAAGAAGTCAATCAACACTGAATTTTTTAAAACTAATTTGGAAGCGTATATATATATTTTTTCATTTCAAACACTAGATAACTTCAACAGATTTCGATTATTTGAGTAGATTAATGGCAACGGTTCTCTTATTGCTTACTTGCATCTGCCTAATTTTAAATGTTTTATATTTTTGTGCTGAAAAAGTTACTTTTCTTTTCATTAATATATATATATAATTTTTTCACTTTTTTACCATTTTTGTAATTTAATTACATTAAAAAAATATTACAGTACTTTTCTGAAATTTCTTGTTTTTATAATATTTTTCAAATATTAAATATCTTTAACATTAAATGATAAGGAAAAATTTATTCGCATGTTTGCGATGAAGTGCCTTGGTTATTCACAATTTTAACTGGCTGACCTTGTTCAAACCTGTAAAGGCATTTTAGAGTAAATATGTAAAAGGCATTTTAGAGCAAACCAGGATGTAATGACTTGGTGATATATTGTGGCATGTGGGGTCAGTAATTCAACCATGATTCACTTAAACCTCTTGTCCGCTGTGAATAGTAGTTTATAATGCATGTCCGACTGGTGCCGTTTCAAAAATATTATTGAATTGATTTATAGAGAAAATTGACTGGAAATGAGGAAGGTATGTTTTTATCAATCAATTTTATTTAAAAATCGATCATTGTTATGAATGAGTCTGTCTCACCTTTCACACATTGCATATATAGACATACGATAATACAGACAGCATGTTTTAGTGTGAACTATCAAATGAGACATATTTTAAACAGAAAAACACGAATTGAAGTAAATTTTTTATTTGACTGTTAATCGAATAATCTTAATTTAAAACTAATTCGAAATTGTATTTGGATAATGATTAATACTTGCTAATGAAATATTTAATATTAAGCATCAATATTTTAAATATACAGCTGTTTAAAAGAATATAATGTATTTCTTTTATATTTTCACAGCTGAATTTTTTGAAAATATAAGTTGCCAAATTCATGATTATGAAAGACAAATTCAATCATAAACATTTATTTTGGATAAAGAGCATTCAGATGACTTTTAAATTTTAAAAATTGGTCATCGGTCTATATTTTAATCTAAGGTTCTATTCCTAAACATAAACAATGCACCATTTACGAGCTCTATATTGCAATAATATGTTCAACACCTTAATAATCTTACCATAGTGTTATATTAGTATAGAATTATTTGAAATCTGAATTAAATCATGCAAAAATGCTGTAATTAGACAGACGAATTAAATAAAATCCAGAAACTTCATAAATATATATTTTATTATTGTTTGAATATGAAAGATATTTAAAACAACTCAGTAGAAATTCTGTTTTAATTGTAATAAAAAAACAGTTAAGAGGTCAATTTAAAGTAAGCTCAGCTTATATGGCGATCTTACTTTTTTTAAATAATTAATCCGAAACATTTTCAATATTTTAGAATTTTTTTTCAATGTCATTGATTTTATTTTTTATTTTGATTTTTTTATAATGGATATTAAAACAACAAAACTAAACTAAAATGAATATTATATATTCAGTCTTATTTCTCATAATTTCAATATCTTCATACTTATTTCGAAAAGTTTTAAATGTCAAAACTTAATTTTGTGCAACAGTTATTCAATTATTTATTTTTAAAAGTCGCAATTTATCTTTACACTAAAAAAATTGCAAATTATTTTGAATTTATTTAGTTCAGTTATTTGCTTCATTTGTTGTTTTGAGATTTTGTAAAATGTT
The DNA here is from genome assembly GCA_026543055.1 of Argiope trifasciata. Classification (NCBI taxonomy): domain Eukaryota; kingdom Metazoa; phylum Arthropoda; class Arachnida; order Araneae; family Araneidae; genus Argiope; species Argiope trifasciata. The sequence continues at coordinate 310,572 of JAPMOQ010010989.1, read as the reverse complement.
CAAATCATACATACTAATAATTTTTCTATTTTAGGTCAGTACACAGGATATGGAATTCAAATGGTAAACTGAAGGTTCGATGATTTCGTCTATATTTCACCTCATAAAAGTTCCTCATATCCATAAGTTTCCGTCAATTTTTCCCTAAATGAATGGGCCTGTTACTCGTTCATTTCAAAGAATTTACAAATGACAATTTTTCAAGGGAACTAGCGAAAAGCAAGCATAGAGCCTTCGATATTTTAGATTAAAATGAAATGACATTTGGAAATAGCTCAAATTGACAAATAAAATTTCTTGTCTCCTTGACTTTTTCAATTAAATGCGAAATGGATATGAATAAATGTTAATTAATACAATTTGGAGTAATGTGGTGCTACACATTTTGTAGTGCATGAAATTTAAGAAAGATTCGCTGGCATAAGAGTAATTCCATCATTACATTTTTCATGAGTCACTGTAAGAATTTAGCCAAAGTGTGTTATATCCATGAAATCTTCTTTATACCATGCAATAAAAGTGCTATCCCTCCCCGCTGAAAAAAAACCGAGAATCTTTGCTAAAGCAACAAGAGCTTTGTATGATATTGACTAGCTATAGGCGTAGTATACTTATGTCAGGCACGAATTCAGCATTTTTACTGAATCTACAATGTAATCTTTAGCGATTATTTTGCAATTAATTCCAAGCAATTTGCAACTGGTACCCGAATTTCGTAATTGTGTTCCAAAGTGACTGTTTTCAACTGATTGAAATTAAATTTTGAAGCAGAATTTTAATATTAGTTTCATACTGAGGAATCAAATTTCATATATTATTACATTCTTGAGTTATCGCTCGAGAAACTCTTCTGAGGGAAGGGACTAGCAGATAGTCCCTGATAGAGAGATTTGGTTTAAGTTTAATGGGTATCTACACTTGGGCCTTAAAATCATAACTATCCATCTATCTTAGTGTCTACATTTCGTAATTATCTTGTTAAATTATATTCGGGCAGTCAGACAGACAGATTTCTTCTGAATGGATTACGCACAAAATTTGAAGCAAATCTACAAATTTATAGTAAATACCATATGTTTTCTATGTCATATCCATATTCATCCATTACAAAATATGTTTCTCTTATCTTTATCACAGGCCCATGGGCACACATGCTGATATTTAGTACAGGTTCATCAAAATCTCGAGTTCAAATTTTTTAACAATTTCTATAATAAATTTATATTTCATATAAGAAAAAATAAAAATTGTTCCAAACTTATATCTTTATTATTAACAAAAATAGTCAAAGTGATTATAGAGAGCCATATTATATGTATATTCATAAGGTGGCATACATGATAAAAAACGTTTAAAACGTTCTTCAGTGGGACCAAAGTACTTGGCAGTTGAGCTACTGTATTCCCCTACTAAGTTTATGAGTTGAGTAATAACAAAGTTACTAAGTTTGTGAGTTGAATAAACTAAGTTGTGCTAATAAGTTTATTTCTTGTGTAGTGGGAGCATAATATAAAAAGAACTTTAAGAGATTTCTTTATATAAAAAAAAACAATTAATATTTTAAGTATTTACCTGCATATTATACCAATAAAATCATTTTTATATTATTTAATCTTTAAAAAATCAAGTATTTCAATGACAGTAAATTTAACACCGACTAATTTTTATTGTCTTTTAAATGGATTTAAAAATATCTTTAATTTATTTAAATTAAATATGATTTAGAAGAAAAGAATAAAGAACGAAGAAAAATTGCCAGTTTAGTTTTTTAGGGAATAAAAAATTTCAAATACAGAATGGTGAATATTTTTACAACAGTTTTCATTACAAAATTTTATATATTACATATATAAAATTATTACATAAAATTTTGTAATATAATTCATTATATTACATGATTTTTGATTAGTTAATTTCTCGATATACTTTGTATGCGAGTTAATGTTTCTTTATAATAAATAAAGAGACGATTTTTATTTAGCTTAAAAAAGAAAATTTAATCACATTATTTATTAATTGAAAATTAAGTCATATTTTTCTGATATAATTTCCAGAGAAGAAGGAACAATTCTATATAGTTTCTTAATTTTTAAACTGATATATTGAGATGTACTCAAGTAGCAAATGAAAATTTAGCATTTGTCTTTACTTGAAATCATTTTTTTTTTTTTGCTAGAATAAGAAATGGAACCCTAGAAAATATGTCCGAAACAAATACAGATATCTCTATATTAGTGATTGGGTCATTGCTGATCATCATACTACGGATAGTATGCAACGTCTAAGAGCTGCATCACATATTCAAACACAACGTATAGGATAACATTTGGTCACTTGTGTCCATAAGCTAGTAAATCATACTCAATACCTATAATCCGAGTTCTAACAATGACATTCCTAGACAGGCATCTGCCACGGATACAGACTACTATGTCCTGAATTGACGGTTTATCATATATACATGCAACAATATGTAGCTGCTTTAACGGTATTTATACATTTGATTAGTTGCATCACAGAACTATACTAACCAATATAATTATAATTATTTTTATTTGTGATTCTATTTATGTGCTAAAATTATTTCTGAATATATTAACTGTTTAATTTACTTTGATCTGCCCAAGAGTTTGACATTGATAATATTATTCAGTGCTCAAAATTATATAAACTTAGTACTGTGTCAAAATATATCGCACAGCAGTTATATTTAATCAATTTAAGTGCAGCACGATGTAATTTATGTTTAAAAGCATAGAGTGTTTCAAACATAAGTAACTCATGTGAAACAGCCAAAGAAATTTGTGCCTATATCCGTGCTTACTGTATTGCATATCAATATCTTTTAAGAGCATCGAATAACCTAGCGAATATATAGTACAAAATCTCACGCAGTAGATGATATAAAATTTAGTTATGGTTATGTACTAGCACTGTCTTTTATTTAAATTTAATTTTTTTTAATTTGTCGAAACATTCTAAAAAAATATTGATGACATCCATGATTTTCATCATTTTAACAAAAAAGTTTAAGATAATAATAGTCATAGGATTTATAATTTTATAAAAATTTAAAAATCAATTGCAGCGGCATGATATACTTATTGAAATAAATATATAGTTGAAATTCTCATTTTTTAAAACTCAAAATAAGGAAAATTCTTAGAAATGTTATGTTACGGCAAAAGATAAGGACAAGTTAAGATTTAAAAAAAGAGACTTTCTGTAGAAAGAAATGTTATACTTCAAATTGTGCAGATGATAATACAATGCAAGTAATATATGACTGTCAGCAAAAATAGCAAATGGCAAATGACAAATATACTAATCACAAATCATTAATTGCAAATATGTCGTTATTGTGTTTTATGGCACTTTATAAGCCTGCTGATAGTTATCTATCAGCGTTTTAAACCAAGTGAGCGCCTCTTGTTTTTTCAATAGCGCTAATTAGGGCGCTACTGAACATAGTTTTGCCACTCGCGCGTCACAATCCTTTTTACGCGTTGAGCTTTATTCATGCCTTTCATTTACTCATCTGCAGATCGTAATTTTGACCTGAATCAGAGAACAATCACCTCTGAACCAGTACCCCCAGTGGATTACTCTCGACATGTAGGACTTAGTGACCATGATAGATTTATACATGCTCCTGTCACCATTACACACCGAGAATCTTCGGCTGGTGGTTTCGAATTTACAACCAAACAGACATGGGTCTAACGCCCTACCAAATAGGCTATCCTCGTCTAATTGCAAACATGCTGGTTCATCAGAATTGTTTTCTTTAGACAGAATAAAATCTATGCACGTCACATTCAACTATAAATATCAACAAGTACTAGATTACTGAGCCGTGTGTCTGTTTAGACAAATGAAAGTTACTTTTTAATTGCTTTTATTTTGCCATTAACAATCCTTTATTTTCTTTTATATCATAACAAAATATAGAAAACATATCATTTGACAATCATTGTCTAGTGAACACGAATGAGATGTCACAGTTTAAATATATGAGAATTGCAATTATTTCAACCGTCTCGTATCCCTTTAGCCAAGTCATATTTATTGGTTGACTTCTCGGCATTGCATGGTTATTATCACAGATTTGAAAAATGTGAGAGCCAAGAAGTCATGGGTAGGTGTTTCAATGGTAAGGTGGGGGAAGTAGTTCTGGGAATGGTTTCTGGAAATGCAATGAATATATATAGGTGAAATCGGTGATGTGAAGTAAGTAAAAATCATAAAATGGCAAGTAGAAAATTTTCCTCATGAGCCTTTTTAAATGTTTTTATTTTGAATCCATTGTTGAATTAAAGTGAGAAATCAGCAGAAGATGAGTGGCGCATCAATGACTCAAGAACTAGTTATAAATTGATGCCATGGAAATAAATAACTCTATATTTTTAATGGAGTATTATAAAAGGCAAAAAGTGCCAACTCGCAGATTCCCCTTTCATTTGCATAATATTAAATTAATAAGTATTTAACTGAGATTAATTAGTTGATGAAATCAGTAAATTAGCTCAACACCAATTAGATAAAGTTAACTGGGGTAAATCTGATGGCACAGATTTTTTGAATGTTTTTTTCCCGTTTGGAGTAAATTTAATTTGATGATGGGAAGAATAAAAAAAGGGTTTTTTATTGAACATATTTTTATAAAGATAGATAACGCTAAATAAAGCTGGCCAAATAAATTCTTCAACTATAATATAAGCAAAATGGTAAATATAATGAGTTTAATTTGTCAAATCTTAGGAGATTCGAATATTTTTAATAATACCATTGTTTCTTCATATCATAATAGCGCAGTAGGATCAAGAAGGGCCAAAAAACGAAACCTAAATCTAAATAATATGTTATGTTATTTAAATGATTAAAAAAATGAGAATAAATGCAAACTTAAAAATGACTCTTAAAACTAGTCTGTTTGAGGCACTGTCAAAAAGCTTTCCTTAAAGATGAATAAAGATTTTAGAAATAGTTCGAGAAGTTCATAAATAGAGAAAACGTCAAATCAAACATCAAAATTTAACTGCTAAGAAGTCTTTTTATGAATTGGAATGATCCGTTCCTTTAAAATGTTTAACGTGCTTGATGAATCCTACAGTATTTTTTTCCCCTTTTCTAAACTATTTAGGCATTTTCTATTTCATTTCACTAATAAATTATTCTTTATCTCACAGATAGAAAACACTCCTGTTCTCAATTATGTTCCAAGATGCGTGTTCTAACTCTCTTACTACTTGCCCATCCATTTCCTGTCAAATTTTCTCAATTCCAAATGACAGAGTTAAAATAGCTCACGGAATCCCTTTTCAATAAGTTAATTTGATTGTCATCACAGAAACTGAATCATTACTGATTATTATTTATGCATAGATTTTAAGTACATTTCTTCTTAGAATGTTACATTGTAAAATCCTAAAATTGTTTTGTCAACAAATTCAGAAAAAAATGTATAAAGTTCCTCTCTCAATTTTGAATTATGATCCATTCCGATTGTTAATTAGAAATTTTATTCGTTTTATTCAATCTGTAGCCTTTACGTATATCATTTATAAGATTGAAGAACGGTTTTTGATTGAATATAAATATATATCAATGAATAATTTTATTTTTACTTTCTCGTATATGTAGTACAGATAAAGTGTAATAATCGTCAAAAAAGTCAAATGTGAGATTTTGACGATTATCTACATTTCAAATCTCCCTGAATTAAAAAAAAATACATTTTTGACTAGTCCTTCTGTTTGTTTTACAGATAACTGATAGATGAAATTTCGTATACTAACTTTACAAAAAATTGTAGATGTCAGTCAAATTTTCGGCACAATGCACTCAGAGGAAATCCGTCTATCCGGCTGTTCGGATGTAATTTACACGATAACTACAAAACGAAAAAAAAAGTTTGATAAAATATAAAATTCGATACGCAGAAATGACATCTGTAGTCCAGACTTCTAACATTTTTTTGCAAAATCTGTTGTTGGTCTTTTAGATAAATTGAAATAAGATAACTGAAGAAAGCCATTAAATATACTAAATTTGGGTACTTTGCCGTTATACGGGTGCTACTAAAGGTCACCAAATAATCGTTAGTCAGAAAAAATAAAATTTCGCGAAAAAGTGTCCCAAAAAAGGCAAAATTAAGCAAATTTTACGTAGTTACACTTGGCGACTTTGTTCGCATTTTGTTTGCATTTTCTACATGTGTTTTGTCATTCGATTCGCTTGATGACTTGAATCGTGTCTGGCACACTCTGATGACATCTTGAGCTCGTAAAACTGAAATAGTACCTAAATTTGCTATGTGATTATATGACAGTAATTAATGTTTTGTGTCAAACTTTCTTAATTATGAAAATTGCGTCTGAAACTCAATTTTTAGGATACAATTAATAGCATGGCAGGAATTTATTGCCAAGGATAAAGGACAAATGCAATTAAAATGCTTAATTCACTTCAAAGTTAATATTTTATAACTTGTATGGTAATACTCTCAAGGCAGTCCCTAGAGTAATACCTTAATTAGAGAGTAAATATATTACGCGATGGATAATATTTATATTGCTAGAAAGTTTTAACAAGAGCATTCCCACAGTTTTTAATAATACTATTTAATAAAAAACTGAAAAACTGTTCATTTAGAAAACGGAATGACACCTAAAATACATTTAATGCCTTCCTACAAGATTTCAATCTCGTTCTGAAGCAAGAATGGTAAGGGATTCCATGGAAACAAATGGGGAATCTGATAATGTTCATGTCCTCTATCTGTCAGACTGTTTGACAATCCTCGGGGATTACATAGCCTACTAACAGTTAATGTATGACACTTCTGTCCAGTTTGACATACGTCTGTGTACTATGACACCAGCTAATCAATCATAACTGCATTTTGATATCATTTGCACAGTCAAAATGCTGTCCTTGCTTACCATTTCTGAGCAAAAACAATCCATGCTTTATTTATTTATATTCATATTATTATGTATCGTATTGTTTTCTAAACAAATAAACGGTGCCGAAATTGCCTATAAAACCGCTGCATAAGGAATATTTCAGTCTTATTGTATTGAGACTGCTGAGCATGAGATTAGAAAAGCACCGAAGATGACATCAACACCACATGTCTTACAAATTATTATTTTTATCTAGCACTAAATCCTTAAATAATACATGACAATTTCAAAATGAACAATAATTCAATTTTAATTTCAGTAAGGCCTTTTCTAATTCATAATATTATTTTATACTGTCATTAGCCGGTGGTCTGGCTTAGGGAAAACACGCCTTCCCCGTGATCTGAGCGCCACAGGCTCGAGTCCTGATTCGGACTTGGCTAATCTTTCCGTGTGTTCTGTCTGTGAGATGTGTGAATGAAACCCTTAAAAAGGGGTTGTGCAAGTGAATATGTGTGAGCCATCTTCATTTGAGCAAGAAGTCAAACTTCTGACTTCCAGTACTCTGGGTTCTTTACCCTCAGAAACCAATGCATCCCTTTTCAATGTTAAAACAAACATGACATCATCATCAGCATGACAGCATTAGAATATAATATATTTCATTTTTTAACACTCGTATTAACCATTCTATCAACGCTCTTATTAACTCTACCAGCGGGTGACCGAGCTCCGCTCGGAGAAAACAGGTATCGAAGCTAACTCAAAAATTTAAATTTTCAATTGTGATTTATCAAAACAATACATTCCATAAGAAAATTTGTGAAACCATTGGTGAAAAGATAACCGGTTAAAGTGCACCATTGTAAACTATTCTAAACAGTTGCTGTACATAAACATACATACACATTACCGCTTGAAACCTATTAGGTAATAGACAAAGAAAATTTAAGTGCTGCCATCTATAGCCATTATAGCGAACTAATAAAATTTGAAAATATCCTAACTGTAACTCCGAACTGCTCGACCGTAGCGCTTCAAAACCGACGCCAATCGATTCCTCGTGGCCAAAAACCCCAGACTCCCAAGTTTACCGGAGTTTATTAATACTGGGGCGATTTTCGACTTGGCAACCATTCCTCGTATTATAGTATTAGATATAAATATCTATCAACAGTAATGGTCCCCCTTGGCTGCTCTCTAAAGTAGGTATAATACTCTCTTATCCCCTAAAAACGACTGGCAGTGAACAAGTTTAGAGACATTGTGAATTCATAGATTATTACTTTTACATTTGAGAAATCTTTTTTTTTTAAAATATTTTAAAGAAAACTTGAAACTAATAAAATTATACTTGTTTATTAGTTGCATACCATTTGGGAGCATTAATTATGAAAGATCGATCTTTAATGTGAATATAGCATATTTATTGTATTAAGCACATGAAATTTGTTTAGCTTTTATTTAGGCAGCTCATTGCTGTTATATGATCACTACAAAATTTCCTAAAAATCGGATATTTTGAAGCCATTATTCCAACCTGTTGAAACTAAAATTTGGCATAGAAATAAAATTTAATTACATGATATACAGAATTTCATATATTTAAATGCCTTAATACATTTTACCAACAAATAACAAATAGTAATTAATTTTTTACCAGAAATAATAATTTATTATAAAATAGAGAAAATAATTAAATGAACGAACGCATAATTAAATTGATTTCTTTTACATTGATGAATTTACAAGTAAAGTTGTATGACTTTTGTTAGTTTGAAAATACTTAAAACTTTGCAAGAAACAAGTTTATCTACGAATTTGGGAATCAATAGCAAGGCTAAAAAGTATATAAGTATTCTTTTCATTTCGCATGTGCTGTGTGAGGTATAAAGGACATTTATTTAATTGTTGTAATTTTAGGGATGTATATTAAGAGCATTTATAGATGATTATCATTATATAAAAATAGTCAATGTACTCTTGTTCCAAATAGAGAATCCATCTGTAACATTATTTTGTTTCATTGTCCCATAGAAAAGCAATACCACATGGTTTCAGAAGAAAGAAATGAAATCTATGTGTCCTGATTGGACTATATAATGATATGGCTTCTACTGTATATAAAAATGATGTAATATTTTTAAATAATGATTTTTGTACTATAAAAAAAATTCTTTCATTCATAAGGCAGAAAAAATGCGCAGAATAAATATAGAAATGAGTAGATATCATGTGTCTTTGATATGAACCACTTAATGGAGACTGAATCAATCACAATCCTGTTAATTTCTATCATTTGATATCATGATTAAAAGTTTGAGATATCATCATTTTAGTACAAACGTAAGGGTTTATTTTTTGTTAAATACTTAGAACATACCCAGAATATATGCATTGGTTGATTGCTTGAATTTTAATGGCTCAAAAGCCAGATTTGGCCACATGTAAGGGTAGAAAATATATTGGAGTTGCAATGTAGACCAATGTGTTTATTACACAGGACATAAATTTAATAGTGGACATATAGGATACTTATATAATGACCTATTACATCAGAATGTAATAACAGACTTGTATAAACGTTCAAAAATATGAAATAAAAGGAGCTTCTATAGAAGAATAAAATTGTTTCCATTTGTTCTATTCCATTTTTTATTCCATTCACCTCATATGTTCTCTATTTTCTTCTCTATTCTCCTTGTCTATTTTCCTTTGATGGATTTCTTCTCATATCGGAATAACTGTCAATAAACTAGCTGGTGATTTAGCATAATCTACCACATCGAAAAAACTACCTAAAACTAACTACACTGCCTAAACATTAAACTACTCTGTTCCTTTCGATGATATAAAAAATATGTTAAAATCAACCACCAATCAAAATGGCTAAGTGAATGGGATCATAAGAAGGGATATAAGCTCCATTCAACTAAACCCATTATTGATCATTGGCCAGAATAGGAAACAAAATACAGCTTTTACTCGATTAAAAACAGTTCACAACTCGATTCACGCACAGGTATTTGTTGATGGGAGAAATTGTCCCCCAGCTTACAGAATGTTAATGCCAATTAGCAGTTTAGAGCATTCTAATTGATTGTCTAATTTTTTTCACAACGCACCTGGTGCTTTCAGTCTTCCTCTATCATTTTAAAAGACATTCTTCACAAATTTAATCATCCTCATCTTTTTATTTTCTTAAAAATCATCAATCGGTTATTACCATTTGAACAAATTAAAAATGGCTCAATTTTTAGGTTTTCGTACGGTTTTTTTTATCCTATACATAAACATTGACAAGTCATGACAAATGATAATATAGTTTTAATCCATACTATATGTTTGGCGCAGGATAATCAAAAATGGCTTTTGCGCCATAAAAATCTACTAAATGAACTCAAATCTAACCATTTTTGTAAATTTTAATTAATACATTGCAAATTTATTAGGATTCTGATATGTTTTTTTTCTCATATTGAGATGTTACATGAAATCAATTTGAAGAAAAAGCATTTAATTTTAAGGGTATGGCTTAAGCCTAATTTAACGTTTTAACAAAAGTAAGAGTATTGTCGGATTTAATGAACAAGAACTCTTCGAAATCCAAATAAATATTCAATATTGTAATAAATAAAACAAATTCAATTAAATTTAATAAGTGTATATTCTTTCTAATTCGATTTTTTTCATTACATTTTTAAGCCATAGTTTTTAATGTTAAAAAAACCCTACAATTTCCGAATCATTAATCTTGACAGGAAAATTTATATCAATTTTTTTTATCATTTATATTCTTTTGGGCAGCAAAAAAGCAAACGATTTAGAAGATTAGTTTTTTTTATACATTGTTTCTCTAAAAATTGAAAAAAAATGAGTGTTTTTAATCGTTTGATATTTTGAATCATGTTTATTTTATGTGGCGAACATCATTTTAAATTCAAATAAGCTCTCAATTCGTTTACATTAATTATGGCAGTACTCTGTAAATTGATACATTAAAAAAATTATATTTTTTAATTTTCAAAGAAAGTATATAGCTTGTTTTTTTTTCATATTTGTTCCATGTTTTTTAGAAAATTCTTTTATCAACATTAAAAAAATATTGTTTAATTTCTAGATAAAATACAAAATATCGAGTTTTTTTATCAAGTAAATTAAATTAGTCTCATTTGATATACAGAAAAGCAATTTTAAATCTTTATAAATTGTTATATGTTGTTGCTAATTGTTGAAATGATGAAATATGCCATAAAATGAAATTGAGATATTCCGATAAAAAATTTATTTAGGATAAAAATATACTATTGCTTTTTTTACCAATGTATCTTTTTCGAACACGTAATAATTTATACATACTTGCAATTATTTTAATTGCAAATGGGCTTGCTTATTATATATATATATATATCAAAAATGAAAATGATATCATCTTTTATTGTAAAAGACAGACTTTGGAATTTTTTTAATGAAAATCAACGTATGATCCGCGTTCTTTTCTAAACATGATAATAGAAGAAGTTTGATTTTTAAATGACAACTATTATTTTCAAATAACATAAATTCGAGAACTGTTATTTGAATAAACCAAAATTTAACAAAGGGATTTTGAATTAAATTTCATAACGATTGCATTGGTGATTATTGTTATTAACTTCTATTAAATTTCTTCCAGACAAATTAATTCTTATACATCTCCAAATTTACAACCTTCAAATACAAATCCAATTCCAAAACCTCTCACTGGCATCTGCATAAATACTATTTTCCATTTCACCTTCTGGGATTAACAATACTAGCGTCTACATTTCCCAGAATCTCCTTTAACACCTATAATTTCGCCAAATGATCCGTGTCTACACCGTCGTCCTATTCATTTTCTTATTACTACGCAAAACAGTTCTTCGCAAATGATGACTCTCATATAACTTTCATGGCCTACTGACTCCCTTCACTTTCACTGTGACCGGCACACAGACATCGAACTTGCTCGTCCAACCTTGAAGATGATGATAGTCATTGACATTGTTAAATATCCAACCTGTTGCGTCACCCAGTCAACAACACGAGGGGATCCCACTCGCGCGATCGAAAAACACACCAAAAAGGGATGGTTCCGCCACCTGTGGGAAGCGGACAGGTCGTAGGCAGATGACTTACACGGCACCCACGGAGGTATTCATTTCGTCATTTGTTAGAAGGTTGAGACGGTGAGCTCAACTTATCCGCCATGTTTGGACACGTCGTAGCAACTATTGCAAGAAGTTGTCAAAGTAACACAGTTGATAAATCAAATTTGAACTTCATTCGACAGAGTATCATAAATACTTACTAATCAATTATTTATCATGTGAAAACATGATCCTGTTTTCGATGGGAGGTTTTTGAATAATTGAAGACAATAAACAACTGAAGCTCGAAAACAATTTGGCAATGAATGAAGCGTAAATGACAATATTCATTATCATCTTTTAATCACGTATACTTTTTTTTTACCTGCTTTTACCAGTATTGAATTATTATTACGTACGTTGCTTTGAAAGCAGATGCGTTTTTAAAAGATCGACATACAACTATGCCATCACAATTGTGTTTTTTTCGGAGGAAATGAAATAATTTCATTTTTATAATACGTTAAAAAAAACTTCACTCACTTTTAATAATAGTTTTGATAAAAGTATTTTCTATTTTCCCCGGTAGGGAAATATCACTTCATTCATTCTTAATTGGAAAACAATGAAGGAGTTGACTTCCGTTCTTAGATTAATCCATTATGAAACCGTTTTATGATCTCAGGAATTTGAAAATCGCAGTTTGTGTTTATAGAAATATTGTTTTCATAAAAATTATGTATAAATTAATAAGTTTAAAAATTTATTGGTGGAAGGTTTATCTTATATACACTTATATATAAAGAGAGGCAGGGATCAAGACCAATAGAGAAGTATCGTGATTAGTTCAAATCAATTCAAGCTGGCTAATGACTTAAATTCATTGAGATAAATAATGATTTAAAAAAATGCTCTCACATAATTACTTAAAGTTTGTGATCGTAGATTCCAATTTTAATTTATCTAAAATTTTAATTTATTCTCAGTGTAACATTTAAATATAAAAAAAAAAATTATATTTAAAAATGTGCTTTCATATTTTTTAACAATTTGGCCCATTTTCTTATAACTGAGATTAGCCACTTGCACTAGGAATTATAATTCTTTGGATTTTAATGCAAGAACGGATTTATTACACCAAAAAAAATACATGCAACTGTTTTAAGTTGAGTTTTTCTGATAAATGCAGCTACGTATTTTTAACATTCTGTAGGGATTTTTAACAACTAAATTTTATTTAAAAAGCCTCAAAATTATGTAACGTCTTGAATGGTGACTAAGAGTAGACATTAGAGTGCAAAAAGTTATTATTTCTTAAAGTAGGCGAACGTGTTAAAAAGATTTATGTATAACAAATAATTTTACTCACTATTCTAAATTAGTCAGTCAATTAATTTCCATTTCAAAACTAATTAAATTTTGTAACTACTTTTATTATTCGGAAAACTGAATTCATTTTATATTTGCATCATATATGGTAATGATATATTTATAATGATTCAATTTTGTCTCATGAAACAATCATGAATGAAAATCTTTTGCGTACTCTTTGTATAAATTTTGTGTAAATGAATGAAATTGCAATTTCGTTTTTAAAAGCTCCTTACATTGAGGTTTGAAGTCAGGCGTACGGATTCTATGAAATGAGGAAATGTGTATATCTCAGTCTACTTCTGAAATAATTCTTTCTACGGTTTCTGGTTGAAAACACATGTTCACATATATAAGATGAAGGAAACATCAGCTGATTTTCTTGGCGTCAGGTGCTAACATTGAGAAACTTACTTTCTATAATTATTTCTAAAACTCTAGCTTTGGCATATTTAGAAACAGCTGCTTGAGAGGATTTTTAGATTGCAACTCAATTAATTAATAGGTACAAAACTGAAGTCACTGCTTTGTAGTTTACGTGGATAGGCATGGTTAAAATATCGAATTCTGTACGAATGGTTCTAAAATCTTGAAATCTGCGCTCGAACTCAAAATGAATGCTCTTTTTTTAAAGCCATCTTCATAACTTTTATGTTTCTCTTCATTTACTGAGGGTATTGAATTTTATCTGAAGAAATAAGACATGTCGCTGGAACCTAAAATGCGCCGTCTGCTACAAGCGAGGTAAAATTCACCTATATTGGATCCCCATATGTCCCGAGAAAGAGATAAAGCTTGTTGGTGGCAGCTATAACTAACAAAGAAATTCTGTTTTTAGTACTTTACCGATTGAAATCTGTCTTTATTTGCTATTTACATCAATTTATATTTTGTAGGAAAAAAATGGAAAAATATATAAATATATATTTCTCATAATTTGTCGGGGACTGACAAATTAAAATTCTATCCACATGCCGGATACAGCTTCCTAATGGATCGTAGGTTACTTATCTCTGTCACATTCAATAATATGTATATACCATCAATAATTAACTCTAGAAGAAAAAAGTGAAATTATTCCTGTCTGGTGAGGAAAATTAGCACATATAGAAATATAAACTATTTTTATAGACTTCAAGATTTTAAAACATATATAAGTTTTCAACTGGAATTACTTATGTTTGCCAGACTGACTGTACACATCGTCTGTGAAAGTGACAAGTCAAAATATTCATTCAGGAATCTGATTTTCAGTCTGCTTTTATCTCAAAATAAAGGTTTTTCCACTGTTTCTACATGCAATGTACAATGTTTATCTATTCATCCGTATTTAAATGAACCCAATGATTGTAATTAATTAGTTGTACTATAGATGCTAATTTACTCAAGAAATAATTGATGAACCAGTATCATTTATTTTAAACTCTATAAGAACTAAAAAAATTCATAGTTCTCTTATGCTATGAATAAAGCTATTAATACATTACTAAAAGTTCTTAACAACCTGATAATATCCTCAATGCCCGGATTAACTGAATATAATAGTATTCTATTATTCTGAAATATGGGACTAGAAATGATACTTTTATCAAAACTACTATTAAACGTAATTGGTTTTTTTTAATCAAATAACAAAAATTAAGTTGTATAATTTCTTATGAAAAAGAATTATATTCCATAAAAATAACAGCTATGATGCCATAGCTCAACATCAACCTTTAAAAAACGCATCTGCTTTCAAAGAAGCATAAATACTAATAATGCAATACTGGTAAAAAGAAGGTAATATATATATATATATATGATTAAAAGATTGTGATTTATTCATATGATTTATTTATGCCATTTAGGATTTATTCATTGTCTGTGCAATTTATAAGTTCAATTATTTGTTGCGCTTCATTATTCAAAACATCTTAATGAAAAGAGGATCCTGTTTCCACATGATAAAATTCTTCATGAAATGCAATTTCAATTCAAAATCACGTGGCAAGAAATGGCAGCCATATTTTTAACTCCTCCATCTTTTTTCAAGTCTGAATAGATCATGTGAACGAATGACCCTGACTGATGCGCGAAGGCTGTTTGAAAAGGAAATAATAATAATATTATTAATAAATAAGAAAGGTGCGACAGTTCTAAGAAGTGAAAGGACAATAACTTGGAAGCCGTCATGCTTCATGACCCAGCCACAGACATACCGACTGCCCACGGACGGTTACGGTTAAAAGACCTATATTTTGCTCACATTTTCCCACACACATCGCATCATATCATCTGCTGACAGCATTCTCATTTTTTTATTCATGTATTATTGTTATTTTTATTGAAGGATTTGCTTGTAAAAGCATTAAGCTAACAGCAGTCGGAGCATCTGTTTTGAGTTTATTATGAACTTCATTTTCTATTTGTCAGAGATTCCTTCCCTAAAACTTTCAATGTTATCTTTGAAATTTTGTTTTCTTTTTTCTAACACATTGCATTTTCTTTTATCTTGGAAATGAATGGATCTCGAAAACTTTATTTGCTGAATACCAAAATATTTCATTTTCATTTAGTTATTTTTTTATTTATTCAAACTGAAATTAGAATTTATCGCAGTAAACAAATACTAACGTATTGAATAGGAAATTATAATTATACGCCTTCAATTATTTTTATCTACAGCATCATAACTAAATTTGAAATAACATAACTTCTAATGAGATTATTATTATGAGGAAAGTTGTAAAACTATCAAAAATATTTTTGTTATTATAGTTCAAAACTTTAAATCATCATATGAATCAATATATGAAATACTTTAAGGAACATTAGTTAGATTATCGCGAAAACTCTTGACATAAAGCAAGGACTACAAGGTTTTTTTTTAACTGATAAAAAGACTTGGATTAAAATTATATTTTGAAAACACTGTTTTTGGATTTCATTTTCCATTTTAGTGGATTTTTTCCTATAGATTGTTGTTTCTTTTTATAGATTTATTCATAAATTTTCAAAAGAGGGTAAATATTGCTTGTTTTAACTCTAATTTAAAACAAAGAAAAAAATCTAAGTCGAAAAACTTAAATTTTTAAATCACGCTAAGAATGACATAAATTAGATAAAAATTATTTAGGATTTCGCAAAATCATACACACGTTTTAGAAAAAAAAATTAAAGAATATTATATATAGGTTTTAGAATTATAATTTAATATTTGACTCTAAGTACTGTATTGACGGAGAGAAGCCTCAGAGTGAAAAAGTTAAATAAACGATGCTATTGAATTGTCTTCTCCGTTAAAAAAATTATATATATTAACAATAGCATTTGAAATAGATTTCCAATATTCAATAAAAATAATTGCAGATATTTAAACCTAGAAAAATCCGGATTGTTTCAAGAAAACAAAATAATTACCATTGCAATTTTTTTATGCGAAAAAGAAACGAAACTCTCAACTATTTTCGTCAAATGCAGAATAATACTCTAAGTAAGAAATAAAAATACCTTTTTTATGATTGTCTTTTGATATTTTTTTCAGAAAGAAGCGTTGACAATGTATACAGTTAATTTTATAGGAATCTATGAAATTTGTTCCAAAAAATTCAAATGAGAGCTCATTTTTAATCATCATTCATCTAAACAATCATATCTGGAAACTGTTTTTTTTTTTTTTAATTTTTTTTATTCTTGCTTTTTATTTTATTTTATTTAACTACTTCCTGAGAATTCCATCACCAGGCTAATTTTTTTTCTTGGAAATAATTCATTTTTTTTTTAGGAAAATAATTTGTTTGCAACAAAATATGCTTGTAAATAGCCATCATCAACAAGTAAATGCTACGGATTTTTTTAAAAATCAATTTTCCTTTTAGCTGATATTATGTGTTTTTTATTCATAAATGTATTTATTTTGGCCACTAAAAACACTACTTTGGCAAAACTGCTTTCCGTAATTGACATAAATTATTTTAAATGATTCACTTTTTTTATTCATTAATCATTTTCTGTAATTTTTCTTTTTTGAGCTACGCAAATTTCCATATTTTGTTTCCTAAAGTACAACATGTCTGTGTGGTGCATAGTTTATTATAAAGGATTGTTTAAATAAAAAATTATGATTTTTCAGTTCTCTTGCATATCAAAAATTGGAAAGTTTTTATTTTTCTGTTGAATCTAATCTGCCATTTACGAATCTAATTAAATATATGTATAAAAAAGTTTTTTTCAAATCTTGAGTTCTGAATCGGAATTTGAATGTTTTACGAGTAGGTATTTAACATTTGTAAAAATTAAAAAGAATATTTCTATAATATTTCTATAATTTCTATAATATTTATATAATATTTCCCCTATTACTTTTTACATTAATGTGTATGTTTTTTTGTGTACAAAAAGGGCATAAGTAAGATATTGTAATCATTAAAATATTTTCATACTTTGTGAAATATTTTCAATTTATATCACATCTGAATTCAAAAATCAAAAATCAGTATTCTTTTTATAATACATGCACCTCATAATGCATCGAGATGACGATTTTTCTACAACATAACTCTTTTAGAATCAAGATTGTATAATTTTTTGAAATCTTCTGAGATGATCGTAATAGTCATATGGTATATATTTTAGATCTATCAGGCTTTTTACATATATCCATATATCTTTGACAGTGCACATATTATTAACACTAAGGAGTTTGCTATTTTTAGGCTGTGAAATTCAATTCTGGGGACTTTTCTCTAACAATATCTATAATTAGATGCACGACATTTTTCCCCTAGCAAAAATTTCACCTATATACCAAAAATATGGGCATATGTGACCTTCATAATGTTTCATATGTCTACATATCTTTGACAAACTTTGAATATAACTTTGAAACTTTTGAAACTTTGACTATGTGATGATGTTGCTATGAAATTTCCAGCGGCGATCATTCATCAAATTACAATTAATAAAATTGACGTAAATTACCTTTTTTATGGCTATTTCCCTAATTTTTTAACTAAATATAATCAAATTTGCGATTATTCTAGTGTGATTGCCTTAACAATACTCATAGTTGCTTATAAAATTAATACTAATGCTTATACTATTTCAATAGAGATACCGTTAAGATATAATAAAATAATTAGAACAAGGGTCGGCCCCCTTGTTCTAATGATTCTAAGGACTCGCTTCCTTGCACTATTTTCCCCAGGGTAGCGCATCTTTCGTGTGGTCAAGATGCCCAGGATTAGGAATGGTTGTTTTTTTATCCTGTGTTCTGCCGGTGAGGTGTGTGAAAGAGGTAACTCTTCACCATAAAAAGGTGTCGTTTAAACATGTGTGTGAGAGTCGTCATCATATGTGCTAGAATTTAGAATTCTGCCCTCGGGTGCTTAGAAGACTCTGTCCTCAGAAGTTACTGCACAAACTGGGCTTAAATCGTCGTTTGCAGATTAGTCAGCGGTATGTGCCATAAGTAACAACATCTTTGAGCTGTACACAGATTAATAAAACCAGGAGATTTGCCATCTTTCTGTTGTAAAAACATACTTTGGTAACTCAACTATACCAAGCCATTCACTACACTCAAACGAAAAAAAATGCCACCGTATTTTTTTTATATTTTTACAAGTTAGTGTTGAATTTATTTGACTACGTGATAACATTGATATGAAATTGGCAACTGGCAACCATTCATTAAATTGCAATTAATGAAATTAATCTGAATTACCTTTTTAAGTTACTTCCCTATTTCTAAAACCTAAAAGCAATAATTTGCAATTTTTCTTGTACATTAAACTTAACGAAATTTATACTTGTTTATATTATTAAAATAGAGATGTCGTTGAGATATTTTAAAATTACTACAAAATGGCTTCATTATTGGCTAGATGATAAAAAGATTTTTAAATGAAGATAATCTGAATCTTTATCCATTTGTACTTGATGAAATAGTAGAACCTAGTTGATATGCTCGAAATAAGAAATTTTCGGAAAAAATGTATAGGGTTAGACAGTTGCAAATTAAATTAAGTTTCTAGATTTAAAAGGTAAATATAAGGGTGTCCCAGAAGTTCTTTCTATTCGCGCTTTGAATGGTCTTATCTGGCTTTGCTTACACGCAGGCTTATCTATGCCATCGCTTTCTGTAGTACAAGAGCTCTACTACACTACAGGCAGGGTCTACACTCCATAAAAGGATTTAGTAGGATTGGAAAGGTGTAATATTCTACTAGCTTCTTCCTCAAAGTGAGGTAATAAATTCTACGAAATATTGCCATCGCCTGGATCAATTGAAAGCTGCCATGACAATAAGACAGGCAGAATTAACGAATCGACGAAGCCCTGTTTTTCATCCTCACAACGTGAAACCCCATACTGCATTAGTTGAAAGATACAGCCTTTTACAGTTTGATTGAGACATTATACCGCATTATGCATACTCTGGTTATCTCAATCAGGTTATTACTTCTTTAAGTCCTTAAAAAATATATATTCACGATAATGCTTTAAGACCACCAGCGAAATGAAAGCATACCTCGACAATTATTTCTTGTCCAAAATGCAACAATTTTGGAAAGAAGGCGTAATAAAGCTTCCTGAGAGATGGAAGAAGGTTATATAGCAAAAATGTTTTCATATAATAAAATAAATAGTATCTTAAATAGTTAATATTGAATATTCATCTTATATTAGAAAGTAGGAAACTAATTTATAGGACACCCTAATATAAATATGAATAACAACTTTCACAAATGAATTAAATTAAAACTTTTCCGGGTGGATAAGAAATACATTAATTGATTTTAGATTATTTTTCAAAGCACTTATCATTATAAGATAGCTCGAAATAAAATAAAAAAAGTAAGGGAACTAGTTATATAAAAGATTAAGATAAGAGTTTTGTACTTGTTCCTTTTTTTAATACAATATTTTATTTTTTTGAGCTTGAAGTTTTTTTTCCTCCTTGAGTTCGCATATTCATAAAGCGTATAAAAAATTCTTAAAAGCTTTCAAACAAGCCATACTTGTTTATTTAACAATTGTTAATTATTGAGTTAAAAATTCTTTGTATAAAAGAATAGCAATCACAAAGTTTATAAATTGTTTCATTTTTCTTAACTATCTATCGAAATGCAAATAAGTTTAGGAAGTATCGCAATGTAGATGAAAGAATTTTCTTTGAATTAAAAAAAGACATCCAATAAAGAAATCGTTTGGAAGTGTTCTCCCAGCTCTCTATTTAGTACAAAAGATTTTTTTAATAAACTAAATAATGGAAATAACTGTGAATATAACAAAATAATATATGTTGACAGACGGAAAAAAATTTCAACTGCGGAAAATCTCAAATAAGATTTCATCTCTTACCATCATAATTCATATAGATAATTATCTCCGAAAAGATTTGTCTTTATTTTTGTTTACTTTTTCATCTTTTAATACATTTTTTTTTTGTCTCCACATTCACTCTTTTGACTTCGCTGAAATCCGCTATCATAGAATTTAATTATCAGGTTTTCAGTTGCTTTTTCTTAGCTGCTAATTTGTTTGGAGAGAAATGCGTATATAAATTGCCTTAATAAGTATCTAAAGAGGATTTCTTTTTGTCCCAAAGCAGCTATTTATTTTTTGCTAGAAGACTATTTATTTAGCTCTGTATTGCATTTTTTTTCTAAACCAGAGTAGAATCTGCATTTTATTTAAAAATCTCAAAATGAGCTTCCATGAATAATAAATCATTTAATTTTTTATTTCATTTTCAAAAAGTATATGCTTTTTTCCATAATTAAATGATTGGTCATTTAATATGGTTACAAAGTTGTATATGACAAAACTTTAAATTATAATATATATCATGATGAATATTAATTTTGTTTAAAACTCTTTACATGATCTTTCATGAATTATTTAAATCTTTTTTTAATGAAATAATAATAAAAAAATTTTAATCAATTTTTTTATTTTCGAGGTTTTTTTTTTCTTTAAGCAGCATCTTTTATTGCATAAATTAATACGTTTAGTTTACTTATTTATTAGTACGTTATAAAGCCACACTATGGCTATTTGGGGACGGACCTCATAATTTTGAATCATGGTCAGATGACGTAAACGACACCTGAGGTGGCACCCTCCTCTCCACACCACAATCACACCAGTGGGATAACGCTTGGTCAGACAGATTTAACGTAAAAAGACTCCATTACGCAACGGTTCTTTGGTGGAATTGAGTCTCGAACCTGAAACCCTCCGATTCCGAAGCCAAGACCTTATCACCAGGTTACCCATTTTAATAAGGATGCAAATTTGAATACGATAAAAATTAATTTATAAGAAAATCATGATGATTATTAAATTTGTTTAAACCTTTCTACATGAAATTTCATAAATTAAACATTTAAATACTTCTTTTTGCATTTTAAATTTGTACATTTTATGGCAAAACCTTACATTATATAAAAATCATCGTGAAAATTAGTTTTGTTTAAAACTATCCAAATGAGTTTTCATAAATAAATAATTTAAATACGTTTTCCATTTTTAAATAACATTTTTTATTCTCCTTATTTCATTAATTGGTCACTTCAAGTTCACACAATTCAATCACATTTAGTTTATCATTATTAGTTATATATGTCAAAACCTTAAGTTACAATAAAATTATGTTGAGTTTTAATTTTTTTAAAAAATCTCCTCGAGAACTTTCAAGAATTAATTATCTATACTTATAATAAAGCTCAATGTGTATGTGCGTGTGTATTTTTGCGTGTGTTGGCGCTCTACAGGCCAGACAGTTGGACCTACAGATACCAAATTTAGTGCATGTATACTTAGGAGATCAGGAATGTGCGTCTCGGAGCCCTTTTCTTCTTATTTTAGATTAGAATTTAAATTAATTAAAAACTAAGCAAAATTTCAAAGTTTTTCCTCTATGACTTACGAAAATATTATAGCACAAAATTGCTTTTTCATCATATGAAAGATAAAAAATATATATAATTTTAGTGATACGAATATTTTAATCAAAAAATTAAATTTCTATTTTTATAAAAATAATTTAATACTTTTTTTTTAAATAAGAAAAATTTTAAGCTGCACGAAAATGTTATCAGTGAAAAGGAAAAAAATAAGCTTTTATCAATATGCTGCCATTAGATTGACAAAAACTCAAATTAAAAAATAATTAAACTATTATTGCAAAATAAACATATAAAAATGTAATTACAGCATGTGTCTTCATGAAATTAAATACATATGAAATATTTTTTTTCTAAAAAGAGAATTTTAAGAAAATAAAATAAATTTTACATTATTCATTAAATAAATTAGCTTTATTTAAGACAAACATGGTTATATATATATATATATATATTCATCATTTAAATATTTTTTCACTGTTAAGCAGAACCTTCTACTTACCATAGTTAAATGTTTGGTCATTTGATATTTATAGAAAGTTATATATAACAAAACCTTATTAAAAAGAAAATGATGATAAATATTAATATTGTTTAAAAATCTCCATATGAGTTTCCATGAAACTTAAATCATTTAAATACTTTTTTTTCCATTTTTTCTGTTCTCCATATTTAATTGATTTGTTGATTAATTTGTATATAAAGTTGTATAGGGTAAAGCCTTAAGTTATAAAAGAATCATGATGAATATTATTTTTTTTAAATGCTCCATTTGAACACACATGAGTTAAATATACAAATACATTTTTTTTATTTTATTTTTAAGCAGCACATTCTATCCTCCATATTTACTTGATAGGCCTTTTAATTTTTACACATGTTGTATGTTCCAAAACCTTTATTTATAAAAGTGTTATAGTGAATATCAATTTTGTTTAAAACTCTAAATGATCGTTCATGAATTAATCATTAATTTTTTTTTTCCTTTTAAAGCAGTACCTTCTATTCTCCATATTTTTATGATTGGCAAACTAACAGGGGTGTGAAGTTGAACATGGTAAAACCTTAAATTGACAAAATAACATATAAAGTATTCATAATCTATATAAATGAAAATGAATCACTAAATGCGTTGCTAAGCGCAAAACACGAGAACGGCTCTACCATTGCTGCTAATATTGTTTTCATATTTTCGTTAAGGTATAGGAAATATTCTCATGGAAAGAAAAAACGTAAAAATTAAGAGGAAAATAGTAAAACCACCACCTTTCTACTTTTTTAGTAGTCAAACCAATAGAGCTAATTTAAAACTGTCTTTTCTGTGCTTGAACCAACCATATGAGAAGCAACATTAGATATTTTTAAGAATATTTATATAGATTCCAAAATATCTATGACAAAACATGAAGAATCCTTTTTTTAAAAGTTGATGATTTAACATTACTTGAATCAATATTGGAAATATCACAAATTATATCACGGAAAAAGCGATATGGCGGTTTTTGGCATCCAAACCACCGATATCAACGATCGAATCGGCAGCTATTAAGTTCGTCGATCTAAGAACTGCAATGAGGCGATTTGGCGTATATTCTCATTCACGAACGTCATCTCATTGCTGTACAATTGGCGGTGCATCTGAAGAAGGGGCAACGGTTTTATTTCACTATATCGAATGTTGCTCAACGAGCTGCAGCACTTCCAGTGACATTGGCGAGTTTATTTCCGATTTGTCAAAGTGATCCGTTTGGCCGAATGTTTCTTTATTCACAGAGACCACGTTATTCAATTGAAACGGTTCATCGAAGAAATTTCAACGTCGGTAGTAAGAAAACGCAGTTCATCCGTATGTGTGTTCTAGTGATGATTTTGGTCATTAATAAAATTAGCTTATCAATGAAATGAAATCTCTTACTTGAGATTGATTTAATTTTACTTTAAATCAAATTTTGTAATTTCGACCAGTAATCAAATGAAAATGTTAACATATAACATAGTATATATTTGATCTGAAAATCAAACACGACATCAACATGAAGGCACATGAATACTGATAGTTAAACTGGCAACTTTCTTATTTGTAGAGTGGATATTTCGCTTAAATGATTCTTGGACCCAGACCTCTCAGCCCTGAACTTAAGATTGATATAAAGAGCTGGTCTTCAATACTAATTTTCAGGAAATCCGAATTTGGCAAGGAAATGTCTTTTTTAAAATGATGCATACATATAAATTTGGTTCTCACATAAATATCCGCTGATGAACTCTGAACAGAGATTTCTAAAATCACAGACCTATGAATTCTGTACAAAATGCATAAACCAAATTTCATCCACCTGTTTTAAGTCATTTTAAAATTGTAATGTTTAAAGATATATAGACAGATATAATCACATGAATGTATTTTAAAGTATCAAGGTAGACTGAACCATTTGTGATTTATCAAATTCCCAATGAAACTAAGTTTGTTTAATCGAAATTTGCATGATTGTTTTGTAGATTATAATACTCTTTATTTGTAAGGTTCTCATACTATTGATATTATTTTATTTGTAAAGCTAACATACTATGGATTATCTTACTCTCTTTTTGTATAGCTTTCATACTATGGATTATGTTTTTCTCTATTTGTATGGCTCTCATACTATGGATTATCCTTCTATTTGTATAACTTTCATACCATGGATTATCATACTCTCTATTTCTGTGATATACTAGAAATAAACTTAATTTACTTATTTTGATTTTCATATTTTTATAATGGTAGAAACATATAAAATGCATTTCGATGCATAAATCACTGAAATCTGAAATAGCTTATTAAATTTGGTATGGATTTCAGACATCAAATTAAATTTGTCTAGTTAAAAGCATTTTACAGTTATTAAATTCATAGACAAAAAATACAATTCTATCAATATGCTTCTTTTCTTCATTGAATTCTGAAAAGTGATTTTATAGACACATCCAAATCTCGAGTTCGAATGTTTTAGGTATTATATTAATTAGCTTTTTTCACTTCGTATAAAAGTAAAAGTGAATATTTACTTCTCATATTGAGATTTTAATACTCTTGACATTTTACTGAAGCATTTTTATTAGCTTTAAAGCATAAGGCTAAAACATTTAAGCCTGATATTTATAAAATATTTAGTAAATTTCATATATCTTAGTCAAAAGAAGAAGTACTATGGTTATTCTTTTACTATCAAGCATCATATATTATCAGAATATGTTCTTTTCCTTTTATAGTAACAATTAATTTCATGAAAATGTATATTCCATGTGGTTATTTTTTTTTCAATTATTTAGTTGACTAGAAATCATCAATCAACCTATTAACAATATCTCTAAAAGTTTTCTGTACATCAAAAAGAAAAGTACAAAATAGCTAAATGTCACTTCGTAAATAATTATCAATATCTAATCATTTTTCATTTCACTTTACTTCATTTATTAACTACTCTAGCAAACAATGTTTAGAAATGATTATTCATTATAAAATGATGGATTGTTGTTTGGATGGCCATGTCATCCTTCATTATATGCTAATTAAATATGATGTGATTAGCTAATGTAATTAATTATTGCATACCAAATAGTTTATTTCATATAATATATATAATATTAAGTACATTTCAGAAGTTATTACTGCCTTCCACTACTTTTCTTTAAAATATATAGAATAACCTATTCATCAAATTATTGACTGGATGGAGTAAAGAGTATTCATACAACAGTTTTGATCTAAATCTTATATTTTTCTAAATGAATGGTTTTAAGGTTTAATCCATGTTTCCAATTTTTCCATGCACTCATTTTCAAAGATTTATATAGAGTTGTGGATGTCTGATAGTAGATAATACATATTAGCTGGGACGTTCTGATCTATTTACCGTCTGCTATCAAGGTGCATATGGGGATATAGTGCTTTTTTAACATGAAAAATTATTGAACGACATTGGATTTTTTTAATCATATTGCAATTTTTTATATTATATGTGTGCTTTTTTCCTATATGAGAATTCCCAAGTGCCTGGAGAATGATTTGATGCCTCTTAATTAACAATATTTTTGAAACCCAATACACAAAAATTTCATTTTGGCGTAAAAAGGAGATTTAAGCTAATTAAATTACTATAAATAAAATTTCTATTTGTGTCATTTTTTTTTCTCCAAATACATAAAGAGATATTATTGAAGTCATAAAAAGCTTTGAGTTCAGAATATTAAGGAATGATTAAGTCCTACACAAAGCCTTAAAATTCCATGGTCTTACTTATATATTATTTAATTTTTGTGATTATGTTTCAGTGTTCCTTTGTCCTTGTGTCTCTGAATACAACTGCTCAAAACTCCTTCAGTCTAGAGGCTTCAAATGCTGTGTTTGAACCTTACAAACTTTGAAACGGGAAATTTACAGGAAACATGTTTGTCTGTTTAAATACAAAGGGATACAATAACAGAAAAATGTAAATTCTTGATAAAGGAAATTCGATAAAGGGGTTTAAAATCTAAAATGTAGATTATTATCAAATTTTGAAAGGAATCTATGGGAGCATTGATTGTCAGTTGGTGTTTATTTTTGCAATTATGTAAACATGATAACCCAACAACAAAATTAGTTAAATAAATAAAATGTGTTATTTTTTTGTACTTTTGTATTAAACCAATAGATTAAAATCTATGAAGGTCTTGATAGCCGGGTTGCAGGGCGTTGAACTAATGTACGTTAGGTTGCAAGTTTGAATCTAACAGTCGAAGATTCACCTTGTGGTGGTGACTGACGGGCGTATACATCTGTCGTGGTTGCAAAATCCTCCATGTCGAGAGTAATACTATTGGGGTTACTAGCTCAGAAGCAATCGTTCTCTGAATCATGTCTAAATTAAGACCTGTGGATGAGTGAATGAAAATGCATTAATGAAGTTCGCCACGTAAAAAGAGTTTAGAAGTGTGGCGAAGTCGAACTCTTGGCCCTTGATAGCGCTACTGAAAAAAAGTAAGAGAAGCACCCTATAAGCTTAAATCGCTGTCTCCGCAACAACGGGTTTGTCCAATGACAAGTATATGTTCCAAATTAATTGTAAAAATTTTGACTTTTAATTTTACTATAAATTAAATAATTCAGTTCTCCTTTAAAAACTTTGGTACGATTATAATTAATATATTTGTTTATATAGTTTATCTGTGAATATTTCGTACGTTAACGACTTTTATTACTTCTAATCGATATTGATAATAAATAGGTTTGTTATGTTTTTTGTATAGCCAGAAAGAAATAAATGTGGAATAATAAATTGAATAAATTACGAAATAAATTGAATAATAAGAAAAAGGCGAGAAACATGGGCGATTCCTTTTTATATGACTAATAGCTGGATATGATCATATATCAAATGAGTCCCTTTGTTACTCTTTTGTCAAAAAATGGTATGGATTCCTTTCAAACAACCTTATGATTCATTCGAACAATTTGTTTTTATATAAAAAAATATTAATCAGCTGCCGTAGAACGTAAATCAGACGTCTTGAAACGAAACAGATAAAGAAATTATATTTATATCCACACAAGAAACAGAAAAACGCATTTCTTTCTGTGGACGGCTTATTTTATGCAATTTATGAATCCTTGAAAGAAGTGTTGATGTAGAAAACTGACATTTCTACAATGCCCTTTGAATTGATAGAACGGGAAATGAAGCGTCTATGGTACTCTTGTTTGTAAACTTGTAATCGTTATTTATTATTATTTGTAGTAAAAGACGAAATAAATTTGATTATTTCTTAGATGATGGACGTATCTATAACTCGTGCTCCTAGGGGGCGCTAATGTACCTGACCCAAATGAAGTAAGTTAGTCCGGCGGAGAAAAAAAACTTCATGGATAACAAAAATAGTGATGTATGTCAAGCAATATAAAAGAATATGTATCCATAAACTTTAAGCCTTTTCAATTTTTAACAATTCAATTTTCAGTTTTTAACAATTTTTAAAAACATACATAAGAACACATTCACGCCGTCCAGAATATATTTGTCAAATGTTTTAAATTAAAAAGTATATTTTTGCAGAGCTGCAATACACACATATACATGCACAAATATATTCACTTTTATTTTATAAAAAAAGTGTCAGTTGCTTAATTTGTGCTTAATAAAGAATTGTAAACAACTTTTAATAATTTATTAAAAATTGTTTCCCTTCAGTGCTTTAAAATACATTTGCAGCGTTCAGAAAACATTTGTTATCTTAAATTCCTTACGTCTCCATAAACTTGCCATTTTATTTATTACACTGCATTAAATTTAGTTCAAATAATATATTTACTGATAATAATCAAAAATATATTAAAAACAAAGATGGATTTAGAAAATGCACTGTCGTTAAAGAACGCAATATTTTCAACCTGCTTACAATTTTTTCCTAATTTTTAATAAAAAAAGTTTATAAACATTAGATTTTTAAACCATATATGTTCATTGAGGTTTCAAAAACTACATATAACAGAAAAGTCGAGTAATTCTAACAAGTTTCTGTATATAAGCATACTGCCCTGCCTCTCATAACGCCTTCTAGCAGCATATGTAGCATTTGATTAGACTTTATAACATCATTGATGTAGTAGCAACTCCTAAGGCAAGCTCAAAACTAACTCCCACAAAGAGGAGGATCAATAAATTCTTTAAATATCTGAAAAAAAGGTCAGTCATCATTGGAACCTCAACAGTTTCAACTATACGCGGCAATTTCAACACATTTGAGACTATTTGGAGGTTCTTAAATAGGAGAAAATTGATCCCTGGTTCCTACTTTAATTCCTTAAACACTGATAGGTCTTTTCGCTACATTTTATAGAAACTTATAAAGGAAGATGCTGAATCATTTAGAAAAGAGTATCTGAACACGTCAAATAAAGAGTAAAATGTGTCTATCCGGAGCCATTAGTCCGTGGAAATGTGAGAAGAGTGAGTATCAGATTGCAAAAGTGATTAAAACGGCTATAATAGTTAGTGATGGAAAGATGACTTTCTCTGCTAGAAAGATCTTTTAGGTTGATCTATTAGTATTGATTTTAAAAATTATATCTGATGAGTATTTTGGAAATATCTGTTTGGAAGCATTGACATTAGTGAGAGTTTTAAGAAATCCGTGGCATCACTTTTCCTTCCAAATTTTACTCTTACACCTTTATCTGGAGCTATTTTTGTTAAATTATTTCTCAATTTAAAGATTTCATTAAACAATTTTTAATTTTTTTCCATCAGAAAAGAAAAGTGGAAAAAATATGCATCTCCCACCAAAACATTTGTTTTCGGGTATTAGACTATTTAGATTAGTCTCTCCCTTATAGATGTCTCGATGTCTTTGAGTTCGAGCAGAATGGATTTTAAGAACATTAATTATATTTGTCCACCAATATACATGGAAATGCGACAGCTGTAAAATAATATGAACTTTTTTGGGGTAATTCAGCATACAATTCTTACATCAAAATTTTATTTCATTATATAAAAAATTATACAAAGGATAACAGTAACAACTTTTATGTAAATATATATAATTTCTTAATTAAATAATAAATTTATCTCTATGTCTTATTTAGATGAATTATTCAATCCCTATTATTATGATTGAATTATTTACATTATAGTTTCAGAAAAGACATACTCGTTGTTTATCTGTTTCATCTTTTTTTCATCAAAATGTCTTTTTAGTGGCATCTGTTGACTACACCATAATTGTTGTAGAATTTGCAAAACATAAAGATAATCGGTCTCATTTCAAAGAGGAACCTTTCTATGCCTCTCTATTTGTAAACTTTTGAGTTGGAGAAAATTGATTCTCTGTTTTTCTTCGAATTTCAAATATTACTTTCCTTTAAAAAAAGTGCATACTAATGTAGAAATTGCATAAACCCCTAAATGCCTTATATGGCATGGAATTTTGGTATGATACCAACAAATTTAATGCATATATGTTACAAGTTTCGGTAACATTTTTTACGGTCGAATAACTGGAATAAATGCTGAAATCTGAATTTGACACCAAGGATAAAATCTTCACTTTTAAATGTACAGATAGACAGAAAAAATACAGATAGACAGATAATAGACACTGAGAGAGATACACAGTTTTCTGAGAATCTACATTTTAGATTCTAAACCTATTCGCCAAATCTTATATATCTAGCTTTTTACAATTTGTAATCATCGAAGATACTTATACTTCAAGACAAACATGCATTCTCAAAGGGATATCTTTCAAAAATTATTATTACAATTTAACCTGTCTATTCAAATTATCTAAATTACATAGGTTCACATTTTTCGATTCGTCTAGCCAAATTACGTATATCTGGCTTAGAGTATTTTTATAGTTTTAGCTAGCACACATATGCACTTACACACACACACACACACAGATATATATATATATATACTTGAATAATACCTTTATAGATACTAGTCATTGTGTGCATGATTCATAGTTGAGAAACTCTATGCGAACTTACGATGGGGATAGGAATTCTTCCTCACTAGACTATTCAAGACGTGTATTTTAGGAATTTTTCTAATCAGAAAACAAAAACTTTTACAGAAATCAATTTTTTCCCTATGAAATAGTTTAATAATTGTGCAAATAATTTTATCAAAAATATAGTACTTTATTATTCATTTAATTAAAGTACAATTACAATGAAAAAATAAAATGAAAATGAAAAACAATGAAAATAGAAATATATATAAAATAATTTGAGGATCTCTTATTAAACATATTTATGTTCTTATTGTAAGAAATAAACAACAAATATTTAAGGAAAATAAACAAAAAGTTAATAATCAAAAAGATGGTATTAATGCTTTAAAATTAACTGGGGAATAACAAAATAAATTCTTAATTTCATGCAAATTTTCATTGAATCTCAAACACTGTGAGCCCTAGATATACCTTCAATAGTAGCCTATCTACAATTAAGCCCTTACTTTTGAGAAGCAAATTTCAAAAACATTATGTCAATGAAGACTCCCTATTGTGAATACACATCCCATTACCATTCAATTCCGTAACATGTGCCGATTTCAACAACATTTATTGTATATGAAACACTTTACCTGAAGGCAATGGTTACATGCCCCTCTCTACACCTTCTATTTTAAGAGAAACTGCAAAATATAAATTGGTAAATGTACTAGCTTTAACATTTAAGGGTTAATCGGCAATTTTAATTGACGATTAAAATTATTACCCACGTTTATTAAATCAGTTTATTTAGAGTTTATGTTGTTCATTCTAATGCCGCTTATCAGGGACAAGTCAGCTGACTAAAGAGCCATTGCGCTATATTCCGAATTGTTTGCGTCTCTTAATTTTTCAGAAGCGCCATCTAGGGTCAAGAGTGCAAATTAGCTTTAACGAGCTTCGAAGAACGTTGAAGAACGGATCCATCTTCCTTCATACATTACATTCACTCATCTTATATTAGATTTGGATCAGAGAATGATGATCCCTGAACTAGCACCCCTAGTGGTACTACTCGCGACATGGGGGATTTGTGACCATGACAGATTTATACGTATTCTAGCCACCACCACACAAGGAGGTCTTCAGCCGGGTGGGTTTGAACTCGCAACGTCCTACCGTCCAGGCTACACTGGTCCTTGCTTATTTAGTAAATATACCTGAAAACAGTGATTCATTTAGCGTTATAGAATGCAGCATTTCGGTTTATTAAATGAAGGTAATATAGTGGACTAGAAAATGGTGTACAGAGTGGACACGTTTTCTTAAATTTTACCAATTCAATGAAATGAAACATGATATTTTAATTCAATTTCACCTGTACAATATTCGCAAATAGGGAGATGAGTAATATAATAATCATACTTACATTTTAATCAAGATAAAACTATGAACATATAAAAAACAAATAATTTTTATTTTTATGCATATGCATATTTATATGGCAATAAGTTATTAAAAAACAGACCGTGAATCTTTATAAATTTTTCACAAACATATATTAAGAATAAGTGAAAGACGAATATATTTTCTTAATATGTTAAAATTTTGGAAATAAAATTGCTACAAAATTTTCTTTAATAATATAATTCCTCAACTTGACAAACAAAAGCGAAACAACCAAAATCAGGTCTACTTGTATCGATTTGCTTTCGAATCAAAATTCCGTTTGAAGACAGTGAATAAAACTATTAACTGTCTTATCGAACTTTTATTCACTATCTTTACTGGTTTCGAAAAAAATTGGAAGAATAACAGAAATTTATCAAATGAGAATTTTACGAAACAACTACTTTGATGATTTATTCATGATGCATATTCCGTGAGTTTTAGTTTTTTTTATCATTTCAAAATCTTCTCACAAATAAGAACGCATTTCGAATGCAAAATGAAGGAACTCTTCAAAATGTGTCAATGAAGCGAGTTTAAGCTCAAAATTTCAAAGTATTTCCATAATTCAATTTTAAATACATATTCTTCTCTTAAAATTGTTCTTTTCCTTTCAAAAATTATTTTCTTAGCACTTTAAGCATAACGGTGGTAACAGGAAAGATTAAAATTCTAATGCGACATTATGAATAGAGTTTTCGTCACAAAGGTATAATGGATATGTTTGTGAAATACTAATGGGTAGTCACATTTTATTTATGAATTGTTAAAAGACTGTTATTCCCAACATTAGATGGAACATTAAAAAAAGACCCGAATATAAAAGGAAGTTTTTACCAAAAATTAATACAAGCAGGACTATTTTATAGATGTATAGGTGTGATTATTCTTTTTTTTTCATAAGATCTTTTCTTTAAAGGGTGATACTACCAGTGACCAAGACAGGTTTAAACGTTACTTTAAATCTTCTTATTAGTCTGAAGGCGTTGTTCTTCAATCTAAATCTTTAATTTTGCTTAAGAAAAATTAGTTTTAAGCCGTACTCTTAATGAAGGGACACAAGGACCTATCCATCTCAACAGGAGCTATTTTCCAATAAATTCATCAAATGAGCTGAAAGAGTTAGATGATGCTTGAAACATTTGGCAACAAGCTAGACGACCAGCTTACTGAAATGGGGGGCTAATAAGAAATTTAAAGGTTCATCTTAAATTACCCAAGGCAATGTTTATTAAAAAAACCAATATAATTTTCATTTACAGATTCTACTTTCAAGTCTTCGAATTTTTTCAGCAATTATTTCAAGAATGCAGCCATATTTTGTCATAGCAATTGGTTACAAATTTATTTTGTTCATTACTCTTGACTTTTTTATGATATATCTATTATTGAACGAGGAAACGATGATTTATTGACCATTAACTGGTTTATTGACCGTTAACTGATTTAACAACTGATTTATTTCATGAAAGAAATAAGACATCTGAAGTTTAAGGTGAAATATGTATGTGTAGGTTAGAATGCCATACGGATGCATATACTAGTATGTTTTATGGATGTATAGGTAAAGGTTTACAGTTTGACATGAAGTAGCAAGCATATGTTTTTTATCCCATAGTTTCGCCTTTTCTTAGGTATAGGTTCATTAAAAAAATGCTGAGTGTATATGAATAAGAGTCAAAAGCAATAAATTGATGTTCATAATGGCTGTTGAAGATTCGCTTTCCTAATAAAACACAAAAATGAACCGTTTCCTTTGAATGTTAATCAGAAACCTCATTTCATTTGTAATCATAAAAAAAGATAATGTACGTTTGTGCAGGTGCACTGTACATTAAGCAATGATTTAAGGTTAAAAAAATTCGAACAAATATGATTTTTATGGTGAAAATAGGAATTAAAAAAAATTAATAAATGTTTTCATTAACAAAACAATTAAGTGACATTTTTCTCACTGTGATAACGTACTCACTATGACGTTTTCTCACTTTCAAAATGTAATTGTTTTAGATTGAGTTTTAAGCTTATTTCGAAAATAAAAAAAGTAATAATTGCACCAGTTTTGAATTCACCAGTTTATTTTAACTATACCAATTAATGAAATTTTTACAGATTTTTTTTATTTAATAGCTATTAAAGGTTTTAAAAATTTTCATGACTACGTTCTATTTATGCAATGAAATTCAAATCGTTCTCATAATTTCGCTAAATTCAGATCATATTATCTTTATATTTTCATGAGAATTTATAAAGTAGAATTATGCAGCTGGAACAGACATCATGCAGTTTCCAATATATTGTCCATGATAATCAATTCTAAAAGGAAGACTCATAAACACAATAAATAAAACAAATGCAAAAATTATCAAATAATACTGCTTTATTGTCTGCCAATGTTGCAGAGCAGATTTGTTCTTGTCGTTCAATCAGTCAGAAGCATCAGATTAGTTATAAGATTTAACTAAAATTAAACGTAGTAAATATTTCTAACAATCTATATTTTTTGCTAAAGGGGGCAAGAAGGAACTAGATCATAGTTTCTGTTCTATATTATTAAGTAACTTTGAACAATAGAACTCGTCATACTACATTTAAAAAAAAAATTCTTAATTCTTCCTCTAGGATAGTTTTATTCTTTCATTATTTATTTTGATTAAATAAAATGTTTACCGTCAACAAATGAAATAAAAATAGAAAGCCTAGGTGGCTAAAATTAATCTTAGAATTTAGTAAAATTATTACTGGATTAAATTTGTGAATTATAAAATATCTTAAATGAAGAATTCTTATAAACTTTAGCTAGGTTACGATCCAGACACAATTAATTTAACCAGAGAATAGTTTTATGGCGAGTATAAAATAGTTTTATTGTAAAAGGGTCAAAATTAATTCAGGCATTATTTAGACAAATATGGAAACTGTTAAAATAAGAAAATGCATTGTAAACATTTTAAAAACAAATCTATGTGTAGCTTTCTGGTAAATTAGCCCAAATAAATGCTCTTAGATGCTCATTTAGGCTTCTGTGTATCAATTAATTTATTATTCATGTTACTGTCTCATGTACGCACTATTTATTATTTGCATTGCTAAGTTGACAGCGTTAATAATGTACGAACAGACAAAAAAGATACACGAGAAAGTTATTTTAGTATTTATTTTCACATTATATATTTTCAAATATGGTGTATTCGACTGTTTTACATTTCTTAATATACAGAATGGTCACAAAGTATTTTTAATTTTAAAAATTAATTAAGAAAGCACAGATGAATATAATATCGTAACTTTTTTGCTCTAGAATAATATTGACCTAAATGCGTTGTAGACAGACATATGATATCACGAAAGATTTTATATTCAATTATTATCAAAAATTCGTCTTGAACTCATAACGCAAATGTTATCAACATAATTAAGGCTCACTGGATTTATTTCATTAGATTTTTTTTTAAATTTTTCTTTTGAGTTACAAAATGCACAATTTTTTCATAAAGTTAGCTAAAGATATTAATACGCTAAAGTTCGAATAACAGTTGCTGTGTTTGATATGGCAACTGAATACTGTACAATATTTGGCCAAAATTGAAACGTCATTCTTACAGTCTTTGAAATACCAAGAGTATTCATTGAAATTTACTAAACGTAAGTAATTTGTTTTGACTTTAAAACATTTTTATAATGCATAAGAACTATCATGTGCAAAATTATTGCTAGAAAATGCATTGCTATCACTCCGTAAAAAAGCCCTGTTAACTTTTTACGAATAACTTTTATCGTTTTTGTAGACGGTTGTTACATAGTTAAAATATTTTTATATTTATAAAATATTCACAACATATGTTATATTAGAAGAGAAAAAGCATTTGTTATTTTAAGTGAACTTTTAAACAGAATTATTTTGAATAAAGTCATGTTAAAGTTTTATTCATAAGTCTAAAGAAGGAAATTCTATATTCAATCTAACGTATTTTGGAACTAAGTTATTTTTTTTTTTAACATTTTCAAAACTATTTTTCTAATTCTATTGGCCTTAACTATTAGAATCAATAAATCTCACAAAAAGACAATGCATTTTGCATATTCATTGGGCAACATTTGAGTTTTAAAGAACTATTGCATGTTTTATTTTCAAAAATATGCCGAGAAAAAAGTATATAACTAATAAATTTGTTTTTTCATAAAATTGAAGTTTTATACTTACCAAATAAAATAATTTATTATTCAAAAACTTGCACAATTTTTTAAAAAAAATACGTTTGCATAGTAACCACCTGTCCCTATTAAAATTTACACACACACACACACACACACACACACACACACACACACACACACATATATATATATATATTTATATATACATATTGTTACGAATTTCCTATAATTAAATCCGTCGGGTTCGTTTTTACCTGTATATACTGGTTGTGTATGGTGTGAGATGATGAGGTGACACACAGAATGATCAGTCCTTTGGTAGGAGATACGACACAGATGTTTATTTACAGGACGAAGTCAGGGCAGCACAAAGACGACAATTATTTACACACTACTATTTACTAACGTGAGAAAACTATTTACAGCCGTGACGAACACACAAGACAGCAAACTGCAGATAGTAGTCCACGGGCTTAGTTCGGGACAGCTCCTTTCCCTACGACGACACAACGGGCTATGTCACACGACGCAGGCTTCGTCAGTATATGCCACACAGCAGTCCTCCGTAGAGGACTCCTCAGTTCAAGACCTCTGTATCTCTATGTCTTCTCAATTAATTCCGCCACGTTTCTTGTTTTTTTCATAGAAACCAGGCCGTTCATCTTTGGCTTGATTCCTCTGAATTCTTCTTCAGGTCTTCTTTTCCTGCTCCTCAGCCGCCTGCCTTATATATACTGGTGGTAGGCGGGACTAAGATCGTCTGGACCAATCAGGAGCGTTCTGGATGTATCTCGGCTCCTAGTGGACGGATCGGGAGGATTCACGATGTCTCAGGTACTTTCCACTTTGTCACCAAATTCTTTGCCAAGCCTTCGGACCTCTGATGTCACACCCATTCACTATTCAATACATATTCCTGTCAATCTGTCAATATACATTTATATACAGATATGTCTTTCTTGTTATGGAAGTACTGCGAATGAATTGTAAATTTAATAAAGGTTATAAAAGAAAAATAAGCGCTTAACAAATAAAGGGTTTTTTTAAATATTAAAAAACTTTTATTTGAAAAAAAAATATTAAAAACATCATATTTTTGAAGAGAGCACATAGATTATTCTGGAAAAAAAATTAAGAATGCTCTTTTTTTTGTGCCTTCGTTTTTGTAGTTTGACAAAACGATCTTTCCTTTACTTTTGATATTTGTAGAAACTGAAATGCTTTGTAAACAATTCATTTTATATTCTGCAATATATTTTTTATCGAATTTCTTCAGATATTTATCAAAGGGAGAGATATATATACTTATGCTTTTGATGAATAATATCTTTTAAAGCTAGAATTGAGAGATCTGTTATTCTATTCATCATTTCAATCAATTCCCTGAAGCAATAATCAGGTTATCAGTAAGGAATTACTCTTCAATACTTTTTTTATTTCGATTTTTTTTTGAATAATTCCTTTTATTTATTTTTTTCTATGTTAAAACGGCTAAATTCGATTTGAGGAATTTCAATAATCTTATCAAAGGAAGACTTAAAAAATTAATTATTTTTCTATTGAAATTGTTATATTTTTTAGATACTTCAAGGCTTCAATCGTGAAATCTTTTGAACTTTTTACTTCATTTTTTTCTTTTAGAAACAGTAAAGAATTTTAACATTAAAACGAATCAAAAGTCTTGAAATCTGTGAATTCAAAGAATTTGAGCTTTCGAAAATTCAAAGAATTTCCAATAAAGTTATCTGACTAATTATTAAAGTTAAAGAATCTTTGAATAATATTTTCTTTTATGTCTTTAATAAGTCTTTATACCTTTCAATACATGCTTTCCAATTTTTTCAATGAGTTTTAACAACAGGATTTAATTACACGAATGTAAAAGGAACATATGAGAAAATATGCTATTTGAATACCTCGAATTGTTTTAGTCACTTTGATTTTTTTCAATGTTAAAGAGAATTTAATACTAAATATTCATTTAAATTTGAAAGAGAAAATAGTACGATAATGGTTTGAAACTTTTTCAGTGAAACGAAACTCTGCCCGTTTATCTGTACAAAAATAATACTTTAAAAAAAGTTCGGTTTCTTATATATTTTCAAGAAGCTTCATATTGTTTTTTTTTTCTTCTTAATGATAACTGCTAATTTCGAAATGAAGAATTTCTGTAAAATTCGCAACATTTATACCAAATCTAATTGAAATAAATATTTACATCAAATTTACTTTTTAATGAAAATATCTCATAATTTTAAACCTAATTAATGCTCTACTTTTTATTTTAAATTTGCTATGACAACTTCATTGTAAAATACTTCCTGATTCCATTTCCAGATCTTTTTTGAATTATTTTTAAAATTCGTTTAAAAAAATTGCTGACTCCGTCGTTCGCACCCCAGGAACCTAAAAAAGAAATACATTAACATTTGCTAATCTTTTTAATAGATTCTCATGCTAAAATTAACATGTAGCAAAGAATTTCCTATCAGAATGTCAGAGCAAAATCACTGGATATAAAATTGCCCATCACTTTCCTTTTATATCCTCTTGAAAATTTACCAGGAATGAAAAGAAGAAGTGCCAGTAATGATAACCAACATTCTGAATTTCTTCAACATTTAAATAATCCACAAAATACAATTTGTTTCATAGAATGTTTTGGTGTTCAAGCAATTTTACGAATCACTTTTTATTCATTCGTTAATATTTTATCTGCTTTAAAAAAATCAATAATTTTAAAACGCATTCTGTTCAGCGTCAGAAAGTGATAGATGTAAAATTATCACGAAAGTAATGCTTACCATTTTAAATTAGGTCTTTGAACTATGAATGGACATGGAAGCTTCAATCTTTAATTTCCTGAAAACCATTAATACCAATAGTATGTGTAATTACTTTGTACACACTTTAGTAAAATATCTATATTAAGCATAAAAATAAGTGAAATTGTGAAATTATCTATCTGAATGTATTTGCAATCTCCAGACATTCCTATCATTCATCGCTATGAATAAGCTTTCATAAATAACAAGCAACAGTTTGCTTGTGGTATTCAATAAACTATAAAAAAGCTTTCATTCTATAGATATCAGAAAAGTGCTGTACAGAAAATCTCGTTTCAAACATTTCAGTAAATATATATATCCAAAGAGTTGACACCTCCATTTGGCAGCTGTTTGACTGAATATGCGATTCAAAATGGCATATTTTATTATGAATGGCCATTTAGTTTCCAGAAGTATTTCACATACTGATGTACTCAACAATTTATTGTGTGAATTTCGCTAGTAGAAATGTGATGGTCAGCAGAAACAATATTGAATGGATGGTCCGAGAAACGAATATGCATGTG
Organism: Argiope trifasciata; assembly: GCA_026543055.1. NCBI lineage: Eukaryota > Metazoa > Arthropoda > Arachnida > Araneae > Araneidae > Argiope > Argiope trifasciata. The sequence goes on along the minus strand of JAPMOQ010010989.1, from coordinate 270,863 downwards.
CTACTAATTCATTGTTTTATAAAATAATGTATGGTATACTGATCTGTCTGTTTTAGTGTACTAACTTTTTGTTAAATATTTATTAATATTTATTTATTATAAATGCATTACTATATTATCACATGTTTTTATTACCAATGTATACCATGTATATTTTATCAATGGGCTTCCAATTTATTGCTTCATAAAATAGTGCTTGGTAAAATGAACTGTTGCCTATTTCAGTATTAACTCTTTGTTAAATCTTTATTATTACTTGTTTACTATAATTTTATTGCCATATTACCATATTTTTTGTACCAATTTATCTAATGCATGATTATCAATGTTTTTCTGACACAAATTTAATTATGAAAACTTAAACGAAAGGGTTTTAAATGTCATCAATATATGAGAAAAAATTTCATTTTTAGGATATGAGTTTTCAATGATATTTTTAAAAGTGATTTAATTATTTAGGTTATTTTATGTTATATAATTTTTATAAGTGATTTATTTGCTTATTACTTCAAATTATTTTATAATTTTTTTTAACTGTAGCAGGCTAATCACTTGGGACATATCTCGAACTCACGATAAAGGAAAATATGGCAACTTCTATACATCAAAAACTATCCAGGGCATATAAGTGAATTTACCTGAAATAATAGTCTGGATTATCACGCATGAATACTTAAAATTGACTTTTTCAAGAAACTTGTTATGATGGCTAATACTCTTAGTGCCAAAACGTAGATGAAAGTTGTCTTTTCTAGACGACTCCTTTTTTAAAGAGTGACTTCTATTAGTAAATATAGAGTAAATGAAGTAATATTTGCATTAACACCATATTCACTGCTGACGTTTGTGTTTCTTATAAGTTCTTTAGAAACAAATTTTTTAACACAAATAACATACGATTAAATACTTCTCATTTCTTCAAATATGTTATTATATTATCTAATATTTTAGAAATTAGCATCTTATATAATATTGCCGTGAACAATGATAAAATTATCTGTTGATAAATAGTATGGCTAACAGTACAAAAAATTATATATTTAAACAATCGCATGGTTTAGTCCCATTTCCTTGAAAAAAATTTTGTGATCAAAGGATGTCAAAGTATTACTGAATATGACATTCTTCAGGATCCAATTTGTTTCATATGTTAACTTTTGAAGGGAACTTGTGACTCTAGAAGTCGTTTGCTTTCCTCCAATATCGATCTGTCTCTTGATATCTGGAATTCCAGTTAAAAATGGAAAGGACTGGTAACTACTAGTAACTGTGAAAGTCTTTATGATAAATTGGGTTAAATGATTAACTATTCATCGTAGGTAATGAATAAATAACGAAATACTCATTTAATTTGCATGCAGTTAATATTTATACAGTTAAAGTAAAAACTAAAGCTTTGAAAGTAATTGTAATTCGGTCTTTTCGTACATTTCACTTTGCGCGCCATAATTTATGTATTTTATCCTCTCTATATTAAAGATAAATCCAATTTGCTTTTTAGATATGTTTCCACAATTAGACTGATAACAGAAATTAACCTTTATCAAAATGACAAAGAATTTTAGATTTTAGTAAGATCAAGATTCTGATTGATAACGACATAAGATTTTCAACATAGCAGGTTAGATGAGAAGCATTTTTATTTTTCAAATGACGTTTTATTTGACCAAAAATGTAACTCAATGTATAACGCGGCTTATAGAGATTTACAATGGGAGGGCACGAGGTTGAAAATTTAGTTCAAGGTGAGATTTAGTATCAAGGCAGTTTAAATTTAGAGTATATACTACCTATATCAGAAAATGGATTAGGATTGGATGTTGTCAATGCCACTAGGAGTTCACGTATTTTAGTGTAAGAGTGTGGAAACAAAGCAGCATTTATGGTTTTGTTACATGTTAGAAACTATTTGCTACTATCTAACACAGTTTTTTTTTTTAATTATCTGTCAACGTAATTTCTTGACACTTCGCAAATTATATTACCGGATGTCCTGAAATATTGCTTACAACTTAGAATTCAGAGGCATTTGACATATAAAGAAAACTATAATTATATTTTTTTGATAAATTTCACAAAGTTTTTAAATTGTTCACAGTTTTACAGATATAATATTAGAAGTCAAACCCAATATGGTAGACACAATAGTGAAAAGATTATAGCATAGTAACGCACCTTTTCACCATATGATGAAAATGTTATAAAAATTTATTATCAAGTAATGTACTAACTATTTAAATATTTTTAATACTTATAAAGTGCGCAAAAACAAGTCATCTTCTCACAAGAATATAATTGGTATGACATATACGATATATCAAGAATTCAATCTACTATATCTTGCACAATAAATACAGGTTTTAAACGGCAGTGAAAATATTAAAAAGCATTTAAAAAATTGCTCAAAATATTGAACTTGTATTTTTTCTATGTAAAAGTATAACCGGAACTGGCTTAAAAATAATTAGTTTAACATCAATTTAAAAAATTATAAATTCTGCTATATTTATTTAATATGCCCGACTCAAAAATGTCCACTTTCACCTCCGTCCTTTTTTGTAAATCTAATAATAAATTAATAAGACATAAATTAAAGAAGCAAGAAATGACATAACTTATCTTTCCCGATGCTATATCAGATATTTATTAATGCCGGAAAAGTAAGTAAGGCCTGTCTTTCAAACGAAGGGCTTCATGAATATTTATATGTCAGACGACATAGCCGTATACGATCGACTTACTAAAAGGTTTTGACAAAACGCAATGTTCTATTTCTGTTCAATTATTTATTAAATGCAGTCACTTTTTGAAATTGTAACAAATCATTCCATTGTTATATTATATTAATAAATTGATAATCGGACAAAATTAGGCTCTGAGTATTCTTGAGTTTTTCAATAATTTTGTGATTAACAATACTTTTATTTTGACATATAAAAATAAATAATAAATATAAATAAATTGAATTATTAATTCATTTTTGTATTAATTTGTTGTTTTTATTATTTCCAAGGCTTTAAGATTAGGATGACAGACTAAAAATCTCATATAAATATATATTATATTAATATTTCTCATATTTTTACATTTTTTTCAGTTAGATATTCAAATGAAAGTTTGAATAAATATCAATATTGTAGATATGAAAGTTAATATTTTAATATTTTCACCAAAGCTAACATTTTTAATGCTATTTATCACTGTGAACAGTGTAAAAGATTTTAGATTGGAATGTTTTCAACTTTGATTCGTAACATATCACCTTTAAGTTTATTCTGTGCAGCCTAGAAAATGGAATTATAAGAACCTATTTAAGTTCTGATTAGTTTATTATTTTTAAAAATCATAGCGCCATTCCAATTTTACTATTATTTACCCTGCCATCAGTTTACACCTCATATTCAGAATCTTTGATACCATTTGATGATTCCATAGTTTTATTTTTATAGAATTATTAGTAATTTTGTTGTTATAATCTAATTTATTTTAGAATGAAGTCCATGGACATTTTATGTTACATTTGGTATTTTGAGAATTTTTGTAACACCATGGAAAGAGTCCCAAGAAAGCAATCAGTATATTAGTTAGACTGGTCTTGTAGCATACAGATATTTTAACTAATGAGGTACTTTGACTTGTATGCAAATTAACAATTTTTTACCTAATATATGTCCACCCCAAACGCTACCAACAGAAAAGGAAACCTTTTCTATCAGAATATTATTCCATTTACTAAGTTAATATTGGTACTGCATTTAGTACTGTTGCATGATTAAAAATATTAGCCAACACATAAGTATATTTTAAAGTAATTTAAGATGAAGAAGTTCACGCAAGTAATTGTAATTTTAATTGCTCCTAAATACTGGAAAGTGTCAACTATTATCTTGCTTGAATATCAGTGGTTACTGCAAAGTAGCAAGACATTTTTTTAACCATCCGTATTTTATATTTTAAGTAGAGGTTAGTAATTATGTGAAAGATATGAGATATAGAGCAAAGAAGATTGGTCAATAAAAAACTATACTCAGTGCATAAGAGCGACGTAAGGACCAATGCCTATAGAACCTATATCTTCATCCTAGACTGAAGGCTCTGAGGTATGAGGTACCCCTGGAACGGTAGAAGCTTAATGTGAACACCCAGAGTATAGTTCCCAAGCATGCTGGGTCCTTAGTTTATAGCCCGACTGAAGGGATGAAAGGGCGAGTTGAGCTCTCCCAACCCGAGGTTCGAATCTCAGACATATGCTAGGAAGCACGAAACGTTACTATTTCATAATGGGGCTTTTTGGTCAATGAATCTCAAGTAAAAAATAATGATTGAGAAACTCAAGAAGTTAGAACATTGTTGTACAGCAATTACTTTTTTTTTAAAAAAAAAGTTGGTTTGAAATAATCAATGTAATTAATTCAATATCATAGTTGCATTTGGATTTCCAAAATAATAAAATTAACACCGTTTCATTTTTAAATAATATATCTCTTAAGATGTTCCTCAAAAATAAAGAAAATGTGGTTTACATCAATATAATTTTAATCAATTCAAAAAGGAGGAAAACACTAATATTGGTTAATTTAAATTTAAAGTTTCATAGGATAGAGAGAGACAGAGAAAAAAACATTCAAATTGCTTTATTAATATATTTATCAAGAATTCTCATAAGAATTCCCAAAACTGTTCATAAAATCTGAGTAGACAAATATTACAATGTAAACGTTCAACTTATTATCTAATGATACATTTAACGGAGCATTTCCAGTTATTTTACGTCCATGAAAAAAACCCTACCTGAGAGCACTTAAACACAAATTCAGAAGAAGAAAACAATCAGAAAAAGCTTACACTAACAGTACCGGAATCGTCCAGAATCTGCGGAGTGGAAAGTGAGCGAATCAACCGCGAAAGAACGCCGCAAGTCAGAATCTCCAGATGGGGCTTCCAGGAAAACCCTTCTGGCCGGGATAAAAGACGTCCGAAAAGTGGTTCTGTGTTTTCTCCGGACTGTTGAGTTGAGCCCATATGTCTCGACATTCGGGTGGCTGGTTTATTGCTCTTTCTCTTTGCTTTATGTTTTGTGGTTACAACTCTCAGATAGTATCTTCTGTTATCTTCGCCAGATAAATAATGTCGATGTTTAGAAAGAAATAATATAAAATATGTAGATACTTATGGCTGTTTTGCTCTGCATAAGTTTGAATTTTCGAAAGTAGAATCTTCATCTCAAAGAAAAATTTATTAATCGATGTCAAATCACATGAGGGGCCCTTAATAATAACTTAATTTTATATTCTCTATTGTTAATTGTAATAATTCATTACTTTTTAATATCTACGATTTAAGATTTTTAAATCATATATTAGCGAAATTATAATTATATGTTTAAACAAATAAATTTAAGGTTAGGAAAAAAATAATATTTTCTGTTCAAATATGTATCGCCATATCCATCATATATTAATAGCAACAAAAAGAATAAATAATTTGCACGAGAAGGAAAAAAGTCAAAGTTGTTCATGAAATATTTGTTTGATTAATGGATGTATTGCTAGGAACGACACATTAACCAAAATAAAAGTATACAAATATTGATTAAACAGGGTGCTTTATAGGAAATATAATTTTAAAAAAATAAATACATTTTTCTGAGATTTTAAGTTTAACTTAGACGGTATGAAAAGCAGATTTTGGAGTAAAGACATAAAAGGAATCATATACCGTATTTTTCACAGAAACTTTTATATCACGTGAAGAACTGTAATTGACATTGATATTAAACAGAGTATTTAAAGTATGAGTCTGAAGTATATTACTCCAAGCAGATTTTTAGGAACATGAGTCGACAAATACTCATGTAAATCCTGTATAGCTAGCACTCAAATATCATAATCGAAATTAAATTATTTCAAGAAGATGTGTATTTTTTTAATTTCACGACAAATCATGATCGTAAAATGATCTCTTTAATGATGTTTTAAAATTTATGTTTCATCTAGAAGCACTGATAATTTCATCGAATCACTAGAAATTATGATTTATATTTTATTCAAAATTTAAAATGCATAAATTTTTAAAAGATCAAAAAAATAAAATGAATTTCTTTGAGCAACGATAAATAACAGTTTTTCAACAGTAAATTTTGATGTATTTTTTTTTTATTTTCTTGTACTGAAAATTTGCAAACGACGATTTTGACAAATTTGCTGCCATCTCCATTTACAAACTAGTTTATCATATTAGCGTGAAAGGGTTTCATTATTTGCAAAACATTTTATGCTCATCAAGTATTATTTTGAACTATCTAAAGCCTTCAATTTGCGATCGTCTGATCTCAGAGATATCTGACAGTTGAATACGACATTTATAAAACAACTTCGGGTATAACATATGTAAATATTATACGAGATAGCTTAAAATGTCTATTTAATATTCACAATTTTATATGCTATCAATTTTTATCATGTTGTATACCAAGATTCAAATAAATAATTAGCAAGTATCTCACGCTGTTATTGCCATTTATCTTAAATGATCAACCTATGATATATAGGGTGAGCCAGAGAAACTTACTTATTTGAAAAAAAATCAAGCAGTGAGGTGGTTAAGTAGAGGGGTGATAGATAGCGCTACTGGAGGGTAAAGTTCCCAATTTTGTTTTCCTTTCAAGTCAATTGCTATCATGCTCAGATCTTAAAAACAGCGTGCCTTCGCCGTGGAGAGCTTCATTTCTAATGGTCACTTACTTGTTACTACGTAACGTGCCTTCCACGCTCGCTTTGAAATTCCTCCTCACAGACCCATTCTTGGCCGTAATTGGATTCTGTAGTGGGTCAACTCATTTCGGAAGTGTCGCTAAAGCCAGAAATGGACATCAACGAACCACCATAAATCCGGAAAATGTCGAAACAGTGCGTTCGACATTTCGTTCGGCGTTCGGCTCCAAACATGCAGCTGATCTGGGAATTTCTGACACCACTCTTTGACGAATTCTCCATCAAGACCTTCAATTTTTTCTCTATAAATTTACTGTTGTGCAAGAACTAACTGAACGCGATTTTGTTGTCCGTCAAAATACATTTGAAATGCTGCTTGACAACATGCCTGAAGACGCGGTCGTTTTTTTTCAGTGACGAGATTCACTCTGAAATCCCTGGTTTATGTCGATCGACGACGGACAATAGCTCACCTCAAGAACAACATTCGCCACGCCATAGCCAACATACCGATTGATATGGTGCAAAGAGAGGGCAAGAACTTCAAAAATCGTCTTAATCAGTGTATGCACTATGGGGATCGCCATTTAACCGATGTCATTTTTAAAATTAAAAAATGGGGATATTGCATTCTCAAATAAAAAAAGAATCAAAACCATAATTGAAGTACATTTGTTTTTATTGACTTCTAAGATAAGTAACTTTTTCTGGCGCACCTTATACCTCTATAGCTTCATAAATTCAAAAGTCTCCAAAACAGCGATGAACAAAATCAGATGTTAAATACCGATTAAATTTAAAATATTACTAAATATATTTAAAATTTTTGTGGAATCCAACATAATCAAAAATGTGGGAGGGGTTCCTTGTCAGCACTGCACCAATGGCATTGCTGAAGGAACTTCAGATACAGCTGAGAAGTAATAAATCGAGAGATAGTAGCCTGATATTTTTTGCTCAGCTCATTCTTCGAATGAAGGGACTCTGCATGTCCTTTAATGAAATGCTATACATAGATGGGGAAAGTTTTCAAAACTTTCACATAAATTAGTTCTGCCGAATCAGTTTTGGACGAGGCATCATCAACTAGCCTATTCCCATTCAGTCTGAAGTAGAAATAATGTTTTAAGCACAGTACTAGAGGTGAAAGAAAATCTTAAAACACTGAAAAATATGATGCATAAAGCCGACAGTTTTTTTGACAACTATTGAAAAGTTTAAAAGAGGATGCATTCCATTTGTTAGGAAAGGCCCTTTCGGAAGAATGCGAATATTCTTGAGGAGATTTCTGCAAAACAGAAGCTTGCCCCTTTTTAAGCAGGATGAGAAGTGAAAAGGAAGACTAGGAGGAAGGTTGAATATTAACGGCCATTGACTGGGAAAGAAACTCAGGAAGATGATGACCATAAGTGAGAGAAGTACCATTTGGTAATGATGGATTATGATATAGGCTGTTGTTGACCACAACAAATCTTAATAATGCTACTTGGTTTAGAGGTGGCAAAGGGGCTGTAAAGAATAAGAAGACCAAGGTAGGATGAAGACCTTTAGAAGTAGATGAGGAATGACCAAGGCTATCTTAGAAATATTTGTATATCTCAAGCAAAAAAGAAAAAAAAAACACTAACGTAGAGGAGCGGTTATCCTTCAACATGTATCACTTGAAAAATCGCAAATAAGGGTGCTAGATAAAGTAATGTATTAATTGGTTGACTAGTACAGGAATTCCCAGGAACCATCGGAAATAACCCTAATGTTACTAAACGCATGGTGTCACATAAAGAATGTACTTTTCGGTAAAACTAAATTGATGACCGAAACTTAGACTGGGAGAGTAGTCACTCGAAATCAGACGTTTACATAATTGAGAGAAAGGTGCACTTCAAATTTGATTATTCTAATACATACATTTCTATAGAAACAATAAAATATATGTTAACCATAGTTATTCCTAATTTGTGTTGTCAAATTTTCGGAAAAATATCTAGTGCCTTGACTAATTTCCATACGTACTCGTTAAATAAAAACATAAACATTTAAATCATGTGCCAACATCTTGTTTATTCATTACAAGTTTAAGAATATGAAGTTTCAATGAATTCTTTACAAACACGTTCCTTTCATACATTTAAAGATAATTAATTAGTTGGTGAGACAATTCAAATGTTTTTAAAAACTGAGATAAAATTTAGAGATTTTCATTAATTTAACATTCTAAATTTGTCTTCTAATGTATGTCTGTTCTTGAACAGAGGCTTAAATAAAATTTCGGATATTTCTATAGTCTTGGAACAAAAGAAAAACTAATTAAAAGAATGTGATTCATGCTTATTATAGAATATTATATAGCCATATTAGAAAATGCATTTTTATAACAATATAAATGATTTAACATCCTTTAGATTTAACATCCTTTAGATTTAACATCCTTCCATGATTTAACAATCATAGCATCCTTCTTTTTAATTTTACAACACGAATTACAACATATACAAATTTGAATTTGTTTCACTTTGTATTTTTGAAATCTTATAAAGTAAATAACGGCTTGTAATGGCTTCTGACTCTCGAATAAAATAAAATTTACAAATCCGGTTATTTTAAATATTGTAAATATGTCAATCTTAATATTTTTGTTAAAAGCGTTGTAATAGTTTCAAAATATTTCTCTGCTCTAAACAAACTAATTACACAACGTATATGAGGATGCATGTCCGTAATATTGATTTTCATTAGGATATATATTTTCTTGTCATTACTCATTCATAAATAAATTCTTGCACTCAAGATTATAAGGACAGACATGATGAAAATGATATTGCAGTTATTGTAACAGATCAAGTCATATGATGTATAGGTAGCATGTTGACGAGTTTCTTCAATACAATACCAGCATGATTACTTTTCAAAGCTGGCTGATAATTTCATAATAGTTTATATTTTTCTTTATATTTCTTTCAAATAATTAGTTTAAATTTCTATCCATAATGGAAATTCATATATATAATTATGTTCTCAATCTTTTGTAATATATTTGCCATAATTAACAGAAATTTTCGAATACAACAAATCATGAATTTAAGAACTCTGTGAGTCACCTAGCACAATTACTCTACCATATGAGTTCTTCTGCTCATAGTATTTTAATGAAAAATTCTCAAAATTCATAATTTTGTCACTGAAAAAATAATCCATATTTTTAACGTAGCAACAACAATCTCATAATACTTACTTTTTACTTTGCAATAATAATCTAAGAATCCATGTTAAAGGAATTCCAGAGTTTCCATTTGACTAAGAATCTACAATCAGACAACCACAATCTTAACATCCTGTATGGAGAATCTAGGATTCTTATTTCTTTGCTGTTCAAGGTTTCATGTTTGTCACAAATCGCCAACTATCAATAATGTTATTTACTTTATATTTTATTTTTTTAAATTACATCTCTGGAAATCAATACTGCTAATTAAATTCATCTATGTTGTTTTCAAAATAAACTTTGAAAATGCAGATAGTAAATAGACACACCAAGTTTTACATTCTTTTCTTTCTTTTTTAGCCTATCTTCTCTTCTAGCCTATTTCTGTTTCTTTCTTAAACAACATATAAACTGCTTCCCAGGCTACTCAGCCAATAGAAAATTTATGATACCACAAATCATTTTTTACGCTTAGAGAGAGATAGTCACAGCTTTTGATTCTATTATGTGGATAGGCAATATTTTGTTAAACCGTAACAGAAAATGTTTTACGTACGCTATAATTAATTTTATTCTGATAAACAGAAGACAAAAAATGGTGTTATAGAATTTAAGAAGACATGATTATCGTGAATTATTTCATAAAAAGAAATTGTTTATCAAAATTTTATTAAAGTCTTTCTTTTAAATAGACAGTTATTCAGAGCACTTAGTAACTTTGAAGATCGCACTTAAAAGCACCAAAATTTAACAGATAATGTTTTCTTTACTTAAAAAATTGTTCACAATTTTTTTTCTAAAATCGTTTTTTAACATGAAATGGAATGTCATTGTATAATCATCTACAGGGAATGCCATTGTATAGTTATCTACAAGGAATACCATTGTATGAAATCTTAATTAATTTTTTGGAGTAAAGCACTTAGATAGACTTTTATAAATTTATTTTAACTTTTTAAGATATTTAAAATAAATCAAAATATTAATGATCTTCTTCAAATATTTTGTAACGCATTAGCGTGCAAAATTTCTTTTTACAGATTGTAATAATCCGAATTTATTATTTTAGTGATATGAATTTTATTTCTGGAAACTAATTTCCAAATTCTTAGGGAGATTCATTGGCCTAATAGTAAAATATCGAGTTTGTCGCCTGATTCCATAGAACAATAAACTTATTGGAATATTCGATACCCGTCAAATTTCTTGAGTCATTGATGAGATGTAGAAAATGGGCGAGGAGAATCATTAATCAATTGGTGGTCTCGATTTGACTGTTGAAGATTAAGAGTACTACCCTTAGTCCTTCTAATCTTTTGTAGAGGCCCTTCTAACGATAAACTAATCTGATAAATTTTCAAAATATGTTTAAAAATACTTTTTCCGATTTTATTCTTCGCATTTGCAGACAACCGCGTTGAATCGATATTTTAATATAATTTTTGTGTATTAAGGGTTGATATTATCAACTCTTTCGTTAGCCTGATTCAGCGAGAAATCGCCAAATTATGTAGAATGTAGCTTTGCTTGGCCACTTGGCTCACGTTTGGTTCGCATTGGCGACATTTTGCTAACGGAAAAGTACCGAATAAACATTTGAAATAATGTAAATATAGACTAATAGAGTCTGTAGAATACAATTTTAAACGAAAGAACTTCGAGCCTGCATACATTCTTGTTTAATATTCAATATTTTTCTGAATAATTCCACATGTCTTAAATCTACCATTTCTTTTATTCTGTCTTTTGAGGGTTACATTAAATCTTGGATATTTCATGAATGTAAATCAAAGTAATTTTCAATAATTCAGTCTATATTAATAGTCTTTCCTAAAATAGTTTCAAAGTAAACACCATAATTGATCAAACACACAGTCTAGAATTTTTTACTTAAAACGAATATAGAATAAAAAACTATCATACATTTTGAAGAGAAAAAGTTAAAAATATATCGTTGTTTTAGGCATGCATTTGACGTAAAAATAATAATCTATACAAACTTCCCAAATATTGTTCTATTAATGAAAAAAATGTTTAAAAAAGAACATAAAAACATAATAATTTTTTTAAAAGAAAGGATGAAAAACAAGACCCTTTATTAATATTTATTCAGATTTAAAATAAAGATTGAATGATCAAGATTTAAATAGGAATTTTTTAAGTATTGTTTAACAAATTTCTTAGAATTAAAACGATTGAATGAAAACCATAATAATTTGTATTTCATTTAACAATTATTAATTGTATTTAAATTTTATAATTTATGATTATTTATTTAAAAACTATACATTTTACAATAAAATGCTGGTTTTTTTGTAATGAACAATTGATTTTATACCAATTGTAAGATACATTTTAAAATAAAAGAGCACAGGAATAATTTTTATCAATGTATATTGACAAAGGAGATTAATATATTTTGATCAATATATATCTTGAATATTTTGAATATGTACTGTATTTTCTACTACATATTTAAACAAACCAGAATAATAAATAAAAGATTTTATTCTCGAAATAGATGTATATAAATATGCATTTTTCGCAAAAACTTCAGCAAAAATTGTGACATTTTTCCTTTTGAGCTTAAGGTTTGCGATTCCCTTTTTAAAAAGGGCTGTCACCAATGTTGTTAGCTTAGCCTTCATGCTTCTTAGAAATTTCTCACTAATACAGAACATTTGTTCTACTAAATAGTTCTTCAATTCAGAAAAAAATAAAAATCACACACTTCAATCGATGAAACGGAATTTTTAATTTTTGAACGGCATGGAATCGATGGAATATCTTACCAGAGGAACTTCAAGAGGTCTGAAAGAAAGGATTTTACTACTACCATTGCAATACCATGAGTACTACCATTGCAATACCATGAGTACTACCATTACAATACCATGAGTACTACCATTGCAATACCATGAGTACTACCATTGCAATA
>JAPMOQ010010989.1:227052-248508 GCA_026543055.1 Argiope trifasciata | reverse complement strand
CCAATATATAATAGGTTGGTGCGTATGAAATGTCGGATTACACACACACACATACACATATATATATATATATATATATGTTGCTAATATTAAATAAATTTTCAAAACTGTACACGAGAATTATTTAGAGCACTTTCATAAAGAAATGTATAAAACAGTTGCTCCAAATTATGTGGTCTAAATATTCCATATTTGCTTAAAAGAGCTTTTTTCAAAAAATATTTAGTAAAATTCCTATAAACAAATTCATCTCAGAGCTAAAGACGAGGCTTATATCACTAAATTAATCGATGTAATTTTATACATATCTGATTATGAAATTATCAATATTATAAGTTAGAGGTTAAATGTAAGAAAATGACAAAAACAAGCGAGTATTCATTATAGATCTGTTTCTGCTAAGGATATTTATAAATTTAAAAAAAGTAAAACGACCTCTTTTTTAAGTAACATCCATCATAAATATTTATTTCTGAAATAAAATTCTTATAACAAATTGTATAAGCAGAAAGATTGTGTACATTTGACATTTAATTATTTTTTTCATGTCGTGAAAATTTGTTTTAATAAAACTGTTGTGTCGCTCTTTTGACTAGATTTTTGTTCTGTTTTATGAATACAATTAAATCAAATAATTGAACACGTTTACTTGTTATTTATTCATTGTTTGATTAATTACAATTGTTTTTTTGTGATACTGAATAAACACACATAATGAAAGCGATGATTTTGAGATTGCGTCAAACATTCGAAATTCCAGCATCAAATGGCTTTCATAGATACTAAAATATTTATTTTAAATAATGTTATTGTGTGTATGATAATAAATATTTTAATATAATTCTCATTCTATCTATTTATTTATAATTGATAATTTAATTTTCAAATAATTATATAAATTGAGAAAATGATATGAATCGCATTTTTTTTAGTTCTTAATTTTATTTTGGAGACAAAAGGAATTAAGTAATAAAACAGAATTGATAATTCTCATAGCAGATTTTAAGTCGTAATTAAGGTTTCATCTATTTACAGATGATGATCCTAATGGCTAAGGATTGCATTGAATAGTCATTGGCAAATGTGTTTGTTATAAATAAGAAAATAGAAAATTTTCTTCATTATGTCAAAAAAATGCCAAACATAGAATACCAAAAAACCAAAGATATAAGTTAAAAATTAATTGACTTTAATGTACTGATAACGGTCAAAGAAATGTAATTGTTATATATACAAAAACGCAGGACATAATGTGCATAGCAGGATGAATTATTGGGTCTTCCAAAGTAAACCTACTGAGGGAAACAAAATAACTTCGAAAAGTGTTTTTATATTTTCTTCAGATTTTTTCCTTGAAACTTTATTTTAAATACTCCATATATTTATGGTTTATAATGCGTTATCCAAGTAATTATTGCATTTTTATGTATTGTACCCTTTTCATGCTTTATTCATGTAAATGTTTGGTTGTGGAATAGTAAATTTCTGTTATGTATTTAATGTGGGTATTCAATTATTGCTCTTAATTCTTAGATAAAGTGCCAGAATATTATAGTTTGGCTGTAGGAAGAATGTCGTATACTCTATGGCAACAATAATACACGTTATGTTGTAAATAGCTTGATTTAAGACTTTTTAGTTGAAATTTTTTCCAATGAAATAATTGGAAATCAAGCTTTATAAATAATAAGCACAATCGTTCATGTAAGCGTTCAATGAAAAGTTCTATGATGCCAATGACTCAGTATTTTTCTTGAAATATACTAAAAATAACTCACAAAACACAAACTAAAAGTACATAAGGACATAATTTACGGTTATGAACACACATTCAGACAGGAAATCGTTCTTTAACAAGGTAGCTAGAAAAATCGTCATAAACAGACATGCTTCACGTCTAAACTCTAAAGAGATAATCCCGCTAATATGATCGCCTCCTCGTATGTAATCTTCCTGAGAAGATATAGAGTTTACTAGAAGGACTTCCAACTCTGCTCATTATAATGGATTTGAAGAAAAATGTTTCATTTTCTACAATCTTGATTTTTATTGCCGAATTTGCCGAATATATCGCAAGGATTATGGGCGATTGACCTAGTATCATTTAGTATCCGTTAATGTATTTAAATACTTCTGGCTCTGATTCTTGTTTTTTATATAAATGTCTGAAATTTTATCAGAATTTATTTTATTTTTTTCATATTCGAATGCCGTTCACAATGATTATGCCAGTAAAAATGCGCATGAGCTTACGTTTTTGAAATATTTTTTCAACTGCTAAAAGCTATTTTCTTTCTTCATTTCACTATAGTGACATGATAAAGTTCCATTTCTAAAACCATTAAATAAAATACATTTATTTGTCATGCTATTATTATTCATCTATAAAATATTCATATTTTCCATATGTTTTCATATATTTAATATTCATATTTTCCATATGCTAAACTATTCTAAGCAGTGAAGCTCTTTTAAAAACATTTAAAGAACTCTCATAAATGTTGACTTTCTAAACGAAGAAATACGCTAAATAGTACTAAGAATTAAAAAAAATAGTTTGTTTTAATATCAATTTAAATATTCTATGTACAAAATTTCTTATTTTAAATACACTCGGTTCAAATAACCATTATCCTTCCAGCTGTTCCTTGTATATCTAATAATAAAATCGTTAGACATACAAATTAGAGAGACATTTCTAGAAAACGTGAAAACTCAGAATAGAGAATATGATCTATCGATCAGATGCTGCATAAGGCCCTTATTTAACACCAGAAAAGTAACTAGCGCCTGTTTTTCAAATGAAATCATTAATAAATATTTATTCGAGACGTAACATCCTTAAAACATCCACTTAGAGAAATGGCTAAAGAAGACAATATAATATTCTGTTCAATTATTTCTTAAATATACTCATTTTTTAAATGGGTGTATGAATCATTTCACTTTATTGTTTCAATAGTTTATAATATATTAATGCTGATAATTCGATAAATACATATCGTCCATGAACAATTATTTTTTAGTAAGTCTGTAAAAAGCTATGTTTTCCTTTCTGATATAAAAAGGAAATAAACTTAAATTATTTATTAATTTTTAATTATTATTATTTTTAAATCATGGATTTTTAACAGCAAGATTATATTTTCAAAAATCCTGTCTTTCAAATGAAATCATTCATAAATATTTATATTCAAGATGAAAGATCCTAATAATATTCCCTTAGAGAAATAGTTCAAGTGGAAGGCGAGGCAATATTCTGTTCAATTTTTTTTTCTAAAATGAATTCGTTTTTTAAATAGGTGTATTAATAATTTCATCTTACTGCTTCAATATATTATAATATACAAATGCTGATAATTCGACAAGTACATATTGTTCACGGGCATTTACTTTATAATAAGTTTGTAATCAGTGATGTTTTTCTTTTTGATATAAAAAGGAAATGAACTTTAAAATATTTATTAATTTGTTATTTTTACTATTCATGGGGTTTTAACAACAAGATGAAATTTTCAAAAATTCAAGCTTCTTATAACACATTAATATTTCTCACATTTATAAACAAATTTTTACAATAAAATAATTTGCCATTTGGAATAAATATGTGCTAGGCAGATATGAGAGTGAATTCTTTAATACAATTTTCAAAGCTTTTTCAAATGCCAATTAAGATTATTAATAGAATAAAAGTATTTAAAAAAGTATTAAACATTTATTTGAATTTCATTACTTATAATACATCAATCCGAATCCTTACAAAAAATAACGCATTATTTGCTTCTTTTGGCTTGCTACTTTGTAGTATTTTGTTTACATTTTAATTATACTTCCATTTTAGATCATTTATTGATTTATGTTTTTAATTATTTTCATGTAAGTAATTCACATTTCATAAAATATTTCTTTTCCAGAATTACTTTAAAGTAAAGAAAATGTTTAATTTTTTGGGTGGAAAATTGCCCATTTTTTTTTCATGGAAAATAAATAAAATATTGACCAGTCTAGTTATTTTCAGGAAATCAAAATGTCAGTTGGGGTATATGGAAAAATTTCAATATTTTTGCTTAGGTTCAACGCATTCTTTGCAAATCGGAACGGATTCTTTAAAAATAGTCTATATTGATTCAGAAATAAAAGAATTACATATCCGCATAAAAGCATTTAACATATCGCAAATAATGATTTATCTAAAATATACATATATATTGTCATCCTACACCTAGGAAACTTCGGATTTTAATGATTCAGATATATTAATGAAATACATATGAATGTCATAACGTTAATTATAAAATGATATATTTTGGTACATGTCGGAAAAATATATTAATATGTAGTATAGGTGGATATTAAGTGCATTGGGATGTTTCCTTTTTCAATAGGAAAGAAGGACTCATCAATTAAAATGTTCCAGCATGTGTGTTTGATTAATGGAAATATCAAAATATCATATCGAATTAGAAAGAAACAAACTAGATATAATCATTTAAAGGCTTTTTTAAAAAATTTTGGCCAAAATACATAGTATTATTCATCAAACTCCAAGATATGCGTAATACCTTTCATGCGGTGTTTTTAACTGGACGAATGAACTTTAGTACAGATATTTTAACAAAATTTTCCATTTCTGACAATTACCGAACTCAATCGTTGAACAAAAAACAAACTATGCCTTACTTTGGAATGTACCCAAGAGTCCACGTCAGGACTCTTCTGCTGGTTACATGCTAAATATGATACATTCTAAAAGAAGTTTTTTGTCAAACAAGTCATACCCGAAAAGAGAGCAAAGATTAAATTGTGGCCATGGATAAATGGATTGAATGAAAGTGAAAAGGTTGTAAAAAATGCATTTTAGACTCCAGTTTTAAATAAATAAGTACATCCAAACAGTATCAGAATCTAAATAAATGTGCTTATATTCATATTATTCCTATAACTTTAGGTAGATGATAGTCCTTACAAATATATAATGGTGTAATTATAGGATAGGAAGCATGTATAATTGTCCGAGGGGTATGCAGGGAAAAAATTATATGAGATTCGCCCGTTTTCAGATCAATCAAAATTATAATCATTACATCACTTAAACTAAATTTAACATCTATGATAAATTTGGGTATGTCAGGGTCACTAAATTTTAAATTTATGTTTATTTAGATGCATTCTTTAAGTTTTTTTAATATATTTCCTGTATGGCAACCAAAAATATAAAAGTAGTTTCTTTGGTTGTTTTTTTGTGGATTGGCAACGGGAGAAAAAAAGGGGAGGAAACGAGAGATGGCGATGTGTTTGTTGGGAGGTGTGGGTGTGATTTAAAAAAGGAAAGGTTGATGTTGAAAGTAGTGAGTTGAAAGAAATGTTTAATAAAGAAGATTATTTTTTTTAAAAGCTTGAACTTTATTTGCCTACACGTAAGCCACGACATAAATATGCGGGAATATTCCAATGGATTTCAAGCGAATTTGAAGAAGTGAGCTTTGAAAGGATTTCAAGAATTTAAAGAATTCCAAGATTTCTAATATTTCGACTCTGGTGAAAAGTAAGCTATTTTTATTTTTATAGAGGTTGTTGAAAGAAAGTATATAATTTATAATATTTATTGAAGTTTATTTAGAAGATTTGGTTTAGAAATGGCGTTTTTAGGAAGATCAAAAAAGGTAGATTTGCAGTGTTTGGCGGAGGAATTAGGAGAAACTATTACGAAAGATATGAAAGTTGTTGATTTAAAAAAGATAATACTAGGAAGAACGGAGTATGAGGAGGAGTTTGTGAAAGAATTATTAGAAAGAATAGTTAATTAAGCGTCAAAATGAATTAGAAAGGAAGAGACAAGAAAATGAGTTTTTATTAGAAAAGTTGAAGATAGAGGCATCGTTTGTGAATAGTGGTGTTGGAAGAGAAATGAATTCTCAAAATGAAAGGATGTAAGAACAAGTTGTATTGCAAAGGTTAATGCATAACTTTGATCCCAAAGAAGGTGATATAAGTTTTTATCTAATATTATTTGAAAGACAAGCAGGAAGAGTGCAGATTAAAAAAGAAAATTGGGTAACTAATCTAATTGGACTATTGCCGTTGGAAATGGCGAATTTAATTGCCCGGGAACCTGAAGAAAAGGCAAACGATTATGAGCACGTGAAGAGTATATTATTGAAAAGATTTAAATTGAGCCCGGAAGCATTTAAAATAAAATTTAAAAGTCATTGTAAATCGTCTGAAAATACTTGGCGAGATTTTGGGTTTGAGTTGGCAAATTATTTCAACGAGTGGATTATGGGATTAAAAATTAATGATTTTGAAAGTCTGAAACAACATGTTATTGTGGAACAGATGAAGGAACAGGTATCGAGAGATATTCAACAACATTTTATTGATTGTTGGAGTAAAATTATTACAGTTGATGCTCTTTCTGAGAAGTTAGATGAATATGAAAATGCAAGGCAATATAATAAAGCCTCTTTGTATCCATCGTATAGAAATTTCCGTCAAGAAAAACAAAGCTATTTTAATAAAAGAAATCATATCTTTGGTGAAGAATATAGACAAGAGTCGAGTAATCACAGGAGATTTGATAAGTGAAATTCTTTCAAAAACCCAGTTACGTGCTTCAACTGTGGGCGAGCAGGACATTTGGCCAGATTTTGTCGGGATAAGAAAGAAGGGAGAGGAAGGACTGAGGTTAAAGTGGCGGAAGTCAAAGTTCTTGAAGAAAAAGAGAGCGAAAGCAAAGTAGTTACTGCGAGATTCAACGGTGAGGTTGTAATGGAAAATCAGAAAGGGGTTGCTGTTCAGCCAAAGATGTCTGATCTTAAAATAGTAAAAATTTCATATGGAGGAACTGAGTACGAAGCTATTGTAGATTCAGGAGCACAAATAAGTGTGTTTAGAAGCAGTGTGGTGGGTAAAGGAGATTCTAAAGGATGCATAATGCTGCAACCTGCGTTTGGTACGTGTTTAAAGGCTGAACTAAAAGAAGTGGAAATTGGATTAGTGACGAATTCGTATGTTACACCTGTAATTAAGACGATAGTGGCAACTCTGGATGGACTAAATGCTGACATATTATTGGATATGGAAACGTATGAAGCATTGAAGGAACAAAAGAGAATGTACAATCCAACTGTCACAGTTGCTATGAACTTAAGATCAGATGCTCAAAAGGAAGCAGTGAATGTGAGTGTGAATAATGAAATGGAAGAAGGGGAGCCGATAATAGGGAAATAGGATGCTGAAGAGAATAACAGAAATAAAGCAGAGATCTTTAAGAATCAACAAAGGAGGTGCGATACTCTTCAAGAGGCATGGAGGTTGGCTAAGCAAAACAAAGGAGGATATGTGTTGGAGGATAATATGCTATACCATGAAGAGATTATGTGTGGAAATAAGGTAAGACAGCTAGTGATTCCTGAAATTAGAAAGAACAAGATACTAGAAATTGCACATGAATCAGTATTTGGAGCACATTTAGGAGCTCGGAAAACAATTCAGAGGATCAAATTCTCATTCTATTGGCCAGGTATGAGCAAGGAGATTAGAGCATATTGTAGTTACTGTCATGGTTGTCAATGCAGAAAAGTAAATCGTTCAGTTGATAAGATTCCAATAACCCCTGTATGTCGTCCCGAACTACCATTCCAAGTGGTAAATGTAGATCTAATAGGTCCTGTAGAACCAATATCATCACAGGGACATAAGTATATTCTGTGTTTGATGGATCAACATTCTAGATGGCCAGAAGTAGTCCCTCTAAAATCTTGGACGGCTAAGAATACGTGTGAAGCTCTGCTGGAAATTTTCAGTAGGACCGGAATTCCCGAAGTGATTGTAATGGACAATGCAACTAATTTTACATCAAGTTTAACGCAAGAGTTTTTAAAAATTCTAGGAGCTTGTCCACGCTTTTCAACACCGTACCATCCGGAAGGAAATGGTTTAATTGAAAGATGGAATCAAACTTTTAAGAATATGCTGCATCACACTATCAGAGAGGAAGGAAGAAGTTGGCATAGACAAATACCATTTTTACTATGGACTTATAGAGAAGTTCCAAATGCAACGACAGGTGTTCCACCGTTTCTGCTGTTGTATGGAAGAGAACCAAAAGGTCCGCTGTCGATATTAAAATCAGGTTGGACTGGGGAGATATTATTACCTCTAAACCTGAAAGGATCTGTAGAGAATTATTTGAAGGAGTTAAGAGGAAAGTTAGAGGTAGCAACAAGAAAAGCAAAATTGACAAGTGAGGTACAACAAAGTAAGTACGCTGAATATTACAATATTAGAAAGAAACCTCGAGAATTTATACCAGGAGATCAAGTGCTTGTATTAATACCGGACTCAACCAATAAACTTTATGCTAGATGGATAGGCCCTGTTGAAGTTGTGAGGAGAGTAAAACCAAATTCCTACTATTTGAGGATGCCTGAAGGGAATTTAAGATTGCTCCATGTAAACAAGATGAGGGAATACAAAGCAAGAATTCAGACTGTTGGAATGGTTTATGATATTGATGAGGAATTCGGTGAGATATACGAAACATCAAAACTTTCAATAGCTGAGAGAAATGATGAAGCATTAGAAAGAGTGAATGTTGAATACCTAACCGAGACACAACAAAAGCAGTTGAAGGATTTGCTATATCGATACAAAACGTTGTTTTCTGGAAGAATTAAGCGAGCTAAAGTCGGGGAGCATGTGATAAAGTTAAAAGCTGGAGAGGAAACCATGAAACCCAAAACTTATAAGATACCGGAGAATTTGAAAGGAGAAGTGGATGCACAAATAGATGAATTATTAGAGTTAGGATTAATTGAACATGTAGTAAGTGAAATAGCGCACCCAGTGGTATGTGTTCATAAGAAATATGGAACCATAAGACTATGCATAGATTTCAGAAGTTTAAATGCACTGACTGTACCTGATGCATATCCGATGCAGAATATGATGGAGTTGAATTTCTTAGTAGGGAAGAAAAATTTTATAACGGTGCTAGATATGTTGAAGGGATATTGGGCTATACCAATGGAAGAAAGCAGCAAACATTTAACAGCTTTCCGAACTCACCGAGGTCAGTATCAATGGAATGTATTACCGTTTGGATTAAGGAAAGCTGCTGAAACTTATCAAAGAGCCATGTCTAAAATGGTCCGACCTATTTCTGACTTTGCTTGTGCTTACATTGATGATTTAGCGGTATTTTCTGATACGTGGGAGGAGCATATGAAACATTTGGAAGAAGTTTTCAAAAGATTGGAGTATTTTAATTTCTCGGTAAATTTGGACAAGTGTGATTTTGCAAGACAGAAAGTTAAATACTTGGGACATGTAGTTGGTTCAGGTGGGCACGCACCTGATGAAGAAAGAATAAAGGTGATTCAAAACTTAAAATCTCCCAAGACAAAGAAAGAACTGAGGAGTGCATTAGGATTATGCAATTTTTACAGGCAATATATTCCAAACTTTGCAAAAACTGCTTTACCATTAACAGAACTTACTAAGAAGAAAGTGCCGAATGAAATTCCATGGAGTAAAGAGACTGAAAAAGCATTCAATGAGTTGATGGATACATTGTGTGGAATTACAGAATTAAAAGTTCCTGATATAGAGAAACCATACTACTTGCACACGGATGCCTCGCAGACAGCAGTGGGGTGTTGTCTAGGCCAAATGGATGAAGGAAACAATGTACATCCAATAGCTTTTGGAAGCCAGAAACTGAGTCCAACACAACAGAAGTGGTCTACAATCGAGCGAGAAGCGTATGCTATTATTTGGGCTTTGAAAAGATTTGAAACTTTACTTTGTGGAGCTAAGATCTTCTGGCTAACCGATCATAATCCGCTAGTGTTTCTTACGAGTGCTGTGCCCCAATGTCCAAGATTGCAGAGATGGGCGTTAGCCATTCAACGCCATGACATCGAGGCAAGTCACATAAAGGGGTCAAGACTAAGCAATGCGGATGCGCTATCTCGACTGTAAATAGAAGGAGACAAATTAGAACTTTATAGAGAATTTAAGAATTTTTAGAACTTTAAAATTATTTATTAGTAGGGAAAGTCTATTGATAAGTGTAAATGACGTGACCCTTATTATTTTTTTGTCATATTAAATCTTTGGATCTAATATGACTCTGGGGGGAAGGTGTCAGTGTCACTAAATTTTAAATTTATGTTTATTTAGATGCATTCTTTAAGTTGTTTTTATATATTTCCTGTATGGCAACCAAAAATATAAAAGTAGTTTCTTTGGTTGTTTTTTTGTGGATTGGCAACGGGAGAAAAAAAGGGGAGGAAACGAGAGATGGCGATGTGTTTGTTTGGAGGTGGAGGTTTAAAAAAGGAAAGGTTGATGTTGAAAGTGGTGAGTTGAAAGAAATGTTTGATAAGGAAGATTATTTTTTTTAAAGATTGAACTTTATTTGCCTACACGTAAGCCACGACATAAATAGTAATAAAATGAATGTCTAAAATCATTAAATTAGTCCTCTTTTTTCGAAAATAATCATTGTATCATGGTAAATCTAACCTGATCAAAGAAAGAAAGGTAAAAAAAAAAGCGATTCACATGGGTTATTGGGGAAACAAAATTTTACTAGACATTGATAACACATAATGAAGAAATGACTTTATCAAAATTCATTGGCATATTGACTTACAGTTATTCAAAATCCTACATTAAATTTGGTTAACTTGGATCTCAAAACAAATGCTGAAAATTATCTAACAGTAATTTGCATGAAACATTTATACTTCTCCGTGATAAAAATACCTGCAAATGTACACTCAGACACAAATTCAGAACAAGAAACAAATCAGAAGAAGCTGCCACTGGCGGTATCGGAATCGGTCAGAATCTGCGAAGTGGAAAATTAGCGAATCAACCACGAAAGAACGCCGCAAGTCAGAATCACCAGATGGGTCTTCCAGGAAAACCCTTCTGGCCAAGATATAAGACTTCCGAAAAGTGGCTCCGTGTTTTCTCCGGACTGTTGACTTGAGCCCATATGTTTCGGCATTCGGGTGGCTGGTTTATTGTTCTTTCTCTTTGCTTTATGTTTTGTGGTTGTAACATTCAGATAATCTCTTCTGTTATCTTCGCCAGATAAATTGTGTCGAGATTCTGAGAAGAAACTAATCTGAACTTTGTAAATGCTAATGGCTTTTTGGTCTGCGAAAGTTTGAATTTTCGCAAGTAGAATATTCATCTCAAAAGAAGACTTTCTTTATTCAATGTCAAACCATATGAGGAGCTTTTAATAATATCTTAACTATATATTCTCAATTGTTAACTGAAATAATTTATCAAATTTTAATATATGCATCAAAGAATTTTAGCCTAGACGATAAAGAGCCCATATGTCTCGAAATTCGGGTAGCTGGTTTAATTTTTTTTCCTCTTTGCTTTATGTTTTGCGGTTGCAACATCCAAATAGTTTCTTCCATTTTCTACACTAGATAATGTTGTTTAGTTAACTATGTGTAGTTATGTCTGTATCAGCTTATCATTATTCGTAGTGTATTTCTTCGTAGCTCAAAATAATTTATTTATTAACAAATTATATTAAAGTCTTTTGATATTAGCATTACTACACAATACCATGGGAATAAAGAGAAAAAATTAATCCTAATTCAATATTTAATGATAAACATTTTTAATGCTACATATTAATGGAACTCTTATCATATAACTTTTGTATAGCTGAAAGAATCTCAGTTATACACAAGATATGAATCACTTGGTACTTCAGACATTTTGAGGAACTAAAAGAAAAAATAATTTTTAAAAGAATAGAAATAAAATGATTTTATTTGCTGTGTAGAAGTATTGAAAAGCATTCCTGACTTTTATTTGTAACTAGCTGGTACGTTGCTGCAGCAGAAGAAATAATCTTGTAAATATCGTTTGGAATTTGAAATAGTTATCTTGCTTGATTAAGAATGATAGGGATAAATATATTTATTTTCTTGTCGGCAATGAATATATTCATTGAAATTGAAGGATATATAAAGGAGAAGCAGACGTAGTATTTAATCTATTTTTAATATCCTATTCTACCAATAAATATTCATTTTTATGTAATAGATTTTTATATTCTTAGAGAATTGCTAAGCTTGGTGTTCTTTCAAAATGGTAATAAAAGAAACAACTTATTTCAGCTCGCAATGTTAAGAAATGTGATTAAATTATTTTCCTTTAAAATTGATTAAACATAGAATATATATTTATACCATGAAATCTTTAATATAGTTGGAAAGATATTGTTTTGAAAACTAAGAAGGTGCAAAATTATTTGTTATTTAAAAATTTTCTGAAGTTACTGCAAAAAACACTAAATTTTTATTAAATGTTTCGTTAAAATTTCATACCTATCAGTTTCTTTACACTAAAACTTTCTCACGTACTCTCTAATGAAACTATTACCTCAGAAAGAGACTACATTGTATTTACGTACGCTATGAAATATTAACGACTAGCTTAAATTTAGCATTTTTATAGACTATGTTGCGTCTCTTTGGAGAGTTAGTTGGTAGTTAATTCTTGGTTAATACATGTAGTAAATAAGTCTTAAAATATTTTTTATACTTTAGATAGTTATATTATGCCTATAACCAACCTGTATGTGGAAGTAATAAGTTTTATTGGAATCGGATAAGCGGTACGACAGTACATAAGCTATATACAGACAAACATTTATTTTTATTTAAACGGATTGAATTCCAATCTATTTAATGAATACCTTACTGTGTAAGTCGTTATATGAGTTTGAAGTTACCGAAACTGTGTGTTGTCGCGTATAAAACTGGCTGAAATGCGATTACACGAATAGCCAATTTAGGAATCTGAGAGATCAGACGGGAAAATATTCTAAAATGACATTCAGTAAAATCTGATGCATAATGCAATGTTTTTTTTTTTTGAGTAATTAAGAACAATAAACAAGCATAATTTTCTTCAGCACGATTCAAATATCTCAAAGAAATTATATTGGCACTAAGCGCAATTTCTAATACAATAACAAAACAACTGTCCCATGAAAGGTTTACAAACATTTGTATGCCATCTATTTCACAAGAATTCAAATGTCAAGAATCATAGGAGACACTACAGTTTTCAGGGAGAGAAAAAATGTTCAGTATGAGATATTTTCCATAATGCTATTATGTCATCTCTTTGTTTTGTGCAGATTGTTTTTTTATTTTTTATTTTACTTTATCAGCTTAAATTAATGAAATTTATGTTCTGAATTGCCTTTTCAAACTTCAAAAAACTCATATTCATTTCAATAATTAAAATGCACTTTGAATTTCAGTGACGGAGACTGATTTTCATCTATTTCATCCTGTTTGAGGATTTCAAAAATTAAAGGAGCTGATTGTACTAAATTTGCCGACACATCCCATTTCCAAACTTGCACGTTATATTAATATAAAATTAGGTTTAATATAATATAGTTTATTAAAAAATTTAAACTTACTCGAAAATTTGTTTTTATTCGAGTAAAGCTTTCAATTCATGATTATAATATCTCGCAGCCATCAAGAAAATTTATGAAAATTTTTCAGGCGCATCATATTTGAACGCTGCTTATCTATGAAACTAATTTCATAGTTTTAAAATACCTATAAAAATGTGGTAATTTACTATTTTTTTAATTTAGACTAATTCTGCAGGCAGATCTCAAATTAAGGAGCGTATGTTTTAAGATTTTAAACTATATTTTATGAAAGTTTCGCAATGTATGTAATTTCAAGCAAATGAATTCAAACATGAATGTTTAAATGTTCTCCCCCTTATGTCACCAAATAAATCTTTAACAAGGTCTTATTTGCCTGAACACTTTTAAATCCCTGGGCCATATAAAACAATCTTATTTTTAACTCAAAAGAAATAATTCATGGAAAAAGCTCATTCTTCGATTAAAACCATTGGACAATTAAATGCTTTAAATTCTAATGAATTAATAATATTATTCACAATCTTGTGCTTAAACATAGAGAAAAATACACGAATGTTTGAAATCTTTAGCAATTTCAATAAATGTATTGCAATTTAAACAATACAAGATATATTGATCATTGTTATTAAATATGTGTATTATTCATTATCTGAAAGATATTTGGCGTTTCTACTGACTTTACTATATACCAAAGGTGTAAAAAACGGAATAACTTATCAATTTAACAGCTCCCCGTTCATTTGCTTCGAATTTAAGAATAGAAGATTTCAATGAACTCTTTGGAAACATATTGCAGCCATTCATTTCATATAATGAATTTGTTTCTGAGATAGTTAAAGTATTTTAAAATACTTAGAAAAAGCTTTGGGATTTTAATGCACTCAACTATTTAAATTTCTATTCTAATATATCTACTGGAATGGCTTCTTAAATGACACTGCATGTATATTTTATAGTTAGAAATATAGGATAATAAATTAACTGTAACAAAGCAATTAATGCTTGTAGAAGAGTTAAATAAGTCAAATTTTTAATTTATATTTCATGTGAAGATGTGCTCTCAATTTATTTTAATTTTCATCTGTATTTAATTCAATTTGTATTTTAATTTGACTCTCTTTTCGAAATCAACTTATGTTTACGTTTTTTTCAAGTTCAATAAATATTTTATATAAACTTAGTAAGAATATTACTCTTATGTTTCTCCTAAAAGTTATGCTTATTTCATGGGTTGCTGTTTATGCTGAAGTACATAAGTTACATTGAAAGAAATTCATGAATACATTTGGAAAATATGAACCTGACAAAGTTAACAATAAATGATTAAGTTTGGTGAAGTTGGAGAAATTATAAAACTATTTTAGGGATTGTGTGAAAATAATATTTAATCCAGTTGCTTGTTGCCCAATTATGACAAATTTGGAAAAAAAAATATTGAATATGATTTTCTTTGTTACTTGTATTCCTATTTTTGATTGTTGAACAAAAAAGTAGATAACAATTATTTTGAAAGATAAACAATTTAAATAAATTATATTTAATTTAATTAGCTGAAATCGAATTTTTCCAAGTGAATGCTGATATTAAAAAAAGAAAAAGAAATAAAAAAAGCAATGTTAGAAACAAAGTAATTTTTCCTAGTTTTATTTTTTTAAATTTAATAGAGAGCATGTCTAATTGTTTGAAATTTTCTTTAATTGTATTTATTATAGCATTCTGGACATAAAATTCTCTTTTTAGACCTCTAGTTACTTTTTTTCCACTGTCACAGAATTTCTTTTCTCACAATTCTTGTTTTAGACTTTATAATACTGCATTTTCAGAACTCTGGTTCTAAACATTGTACCCAACCGGTTTGCACGAGTGATAAAGTACCAGACTATTAATCGAATTACTTTTAGTTGTTTGAGTATCTTTGTTTTAAACATTATAGATATTATTCCTTTAGCCATGCACAACAATAAATCGCCAAATAACGTAGAATTTCGCCAAATTTGTTACAACCTTTTATTTCGTTGATTGCTTTGTCATTCGCATGGCTTGGCATTTTGTTCAAATTGGTGACATTTGAGCCCGGATAACGGCAAAATACCTCACTATAGTATTAGTCTCAATATTCTTGCTTTTTGAATGTTAGATTGCCGCATTCTCAGATATTCTGCTAAAAGATTTATAATACCTCAGAAAATCCTTGTCCCAGACACTGCAATTGCACAACACGTAATATGACGTGATTTGTCAGGAACACTGATATTCATAAAGTTTTAAAACTTCGTAATTTTAATGATTTCTACAAACTGCCTTGGTAGATTATGTGAAAAATGCACTAGATTTATCTCAAATCTTATGATCAAGAAATCTCAAACACTTTGTTTGGTTTGTTGTTAGTCAACTGATGACCTGTTTGTCGTCAGTAGACTAAAAATGTTAACGCCAGTAAAAAGTGATAGGGTTTCCATCTATATTGTTACATCATGAGGGTTATTCGAAACCGACAAATATTTTTTCATGATATTAAGAATGGACCTTCATTTTCACTTTCATGCACTCTTTTTCACGTTATTTACAAATTCTAGCATCCATATTATGCATTCGTATATAAGGTATTCCGTTTTTACTATATAGTATTGTTATGCCATTTTTTTGCAAATATTTATTAGATCCTTAAACGTTCTGTCACATTTTATGACATACATGACACAGATTCGACTCACATTTTGTGTTGTCTCACATTTCTCAATGTTCTCTCACGTTTTCCCGCATTTTGTGAAGAATATTTCAAGAAGCCTGTTCGTGACATTGTAATGGAACAACGTGACGATCCACTTTTTTGATACTGTTATCGCGGAACCAATATTCCAGACATTGCGATTACTTCTATAATTTGGGTGATTCAGTAGTCCCTTTCATTTTTAGCTTTTTAGCTTTATTATTTTAGATTTTGTGAATTAAGAATTTAATGACAATCTAGGATTTCCTTTACTTTGCTTTTCAAAGCAAATCACACTTAGCACAAAACAGGAAAATCACACCTCGCACAAATCACACTGCAAATGTTCAGAATATTGATACTTTTTTTTTCTAATATTTTAAATTATGTACCGAAAAATGACATTGTTGATAAAATGCATCTATAATGGTTTCAAAGTTAATTTGAAAAATAGAGAATTGTTAAAAGCTTTATATTATGTCAAAAAAAATTGTCAAAACAGTTATATGCTGGGTTACTTCTTCAGAAGTTTGAAAGACTTATAACTAACTGCCATGAGATGTATACAACTCTTTCTAATCTACTTATTTCATAAAATATTTATTATCCATCACACAAATCATTTTTCATCTGTTTAAAGTGAGAGATAGAGGGAGAAAATGTAAATTTTGGATCTGGCTAGATAATAGTTTCTTAAACTTAAATAAAAAAAAACAGGTTTACAGGTGTCCAGCCACTTAATAATTATTCAAAACGATTTGGTGGTTCGAGAGTAATTTTACTTTGAGCATCCAAATTTGACAAATAGTTACTTCTTGCGAGAAAAGTATTTCATAAGGAAGATTAATCTTTTAAAATATTAATTATATTTCTTTTGAAATCCCTCAAAATGCTCTACAGACAAGAGAATAATATGATATCTAGATCACATGATGACGCCGTGTCAGTGTTAACACGGAAAGGGGATGCAATGCCTTCTGAGGGTAAAGATCCCTGAGCACCTTAAGACAGAAATCTGACTTCTAGCACAAACAAAGATGACATACACACACACACAACCACTTTTCCACAACCAATTTTTGCAAGGGGGCTCACTCATACATATCACTAATAGAACACAAGGGAAGAATAACCATGCCCGAACCAGGACTCAAACCTGAAATGTCAATATCACGGGGAAAGCACGCTACCAATAACTCAGGACGCCAGTCCCAAGATCATATAAATTTGACTAATAATTACTTCTTGGGAGTAAGGTATTTAATACAGAAGATGTTTTTATAAAAAATGTATTAAATCTTTTTTGGAATGAAAATAACTCAAAATGCTCTAACATAAAAAAGGATTATACTCTCATCATATAAATGTGGCAAATATTTACTCTTTGGGAGTAAGGCATTAAAAATAATTTTTTCCAAGCTCATATTAAATTAATAACTTATTTGAAGTGTTAATATTTTCTGTTTGATTTTTTTGTTGTTGAGTCTGAATACTCACACACATAGAAACAAGTAAATGCAGGCACGCAAACATACTTTTATTCCTTACCAGCGGGTGACCGAGCTCCGCTCGGAGAAAACAGGTATCGAAGCTAACTCGAAGATTTAAATTTTCAATTGTGATTTATCAAAACAATACATGCCATAAGAAAATTTTTGAAACCATTGGTGAAGATGTGAAAGATGCGGCTTCAGATGGTCCCGACATGTTCAATTGGTCACTGTTCACAACGAATTCGTAAATTTGCTTCCGTTCATCCGTGCATACGTCAAATTACGGCAAGTTTGACGGTCGGGTAAGCTTGTTCGGCGTAATGGAGAAGTATTCTGACAATGACAGTATCTTCTAGTTGTCCATTTGCGGGTAGAATTGAGTTGATCGCTTGTTGTTCCAAAATTCCAGCTACTTGAAGAATTTCATGTAGAGGTGCATTCTGCATGTTGAAAATGTAGCTTGAAATCTGATGAATGTTGAAATGTCGGACTTCGTTGATGGTGATTTGAAATCGAAATCAGTTCCTTAAATGCTTTTTTGGAAATTCGAATATTTGGAAATTGGAATTTTGAACGAATCAAAGAGAACGTATCTTTTTAGTTAACGAACGAGCGCTAAATTCAAAATTTCATTAACAAATTTCCTTTAATAAAAAACAGTGGAATTAGAATCGTACTTTTTTAAAAGAAAATTTAGTAAAAATATCAAAGTTATCCTTATTTTTTTCTTTTATATTTGTTTTACCTTAATTTTGTGATTTAAAAATAATCGTGTGGTCATCAAACTTTATTAGTTCGCCATATTGGCTATAGATGGCAGCACGTTACCGCTTGAAAACCTATTAGGCAATAGACAAAGAAAATTTAAGTGCTGCCATCTATAGCCATTATGACAAACTAATAAAGTTTGAAAATATCCTATCTGTAACTCCGAACTGCTCGACCGTAGTGCTTCAAAACTAGCGCCAATCGATTCCTCGTGGCCAAAAACCTCAGATCCCCAAGTTTACCGGAGTTTATTAATTCTGGGGCGATTTTCGACTTGACAACCATTCCTCGTATTATAGTATAAGATATTTTGCACAGTTAGAGCCTACTAGAGGATTTAAACTACCGATTTCTCATTATCAAAACAAATCAAAGTTGAATAATCATGTGGAGTTGACATGAAAAGTTTCTTATTTAATTTGATTTAAATTATTCTTTTAATTAATTTTAAAATTTCTATTTATTCGTATACAAAATACACGATGTTATGTAATCTTTAAAAAACTCGGTTTCAATAGCTTGACAAATCTCCAGGCTCCAGATATACTTTGAATTCAAAAAATTATATCTGTTTGCTTATCTGTCTGTGACTATGATTATTCAGACACGCATTAAACTATTTGATGAAATTTGAATATAGGTTTGTCTGGAATTTGAATATATGAAATCTGTTTCAAATTTATAGTTTTTTTAATCAAATGTTAGTTGAAATGTATTCAGAGAAAACCTGTTCTTTCTTTTTGTACGAATGTAACTTAACAAATTGAAGAAAATTATATGAATAAAATATAACACACATAGTTAATGTTTTAAATATACATATGTAATACCTTTAAAAACATCTCTAAAATTTTATCGTTTATCCATTTGCATTATTTAAAAACCTAATGAGTTAAACACATGGAATTTTGATTATAATTTGAGTTCTATGTTAAATTGTGGTTTCAAACATCGAATGAAAATCTTCCAAATTACACATTTACAGTCGACAAAATTACACATTTTCATACTTAAGAAATAACCTACTCCTGAGATAAATCGTGAAAGATTCTGCTTTCATAACTATCGCTCTCCAATGAGCGTTAATAATACACATATATATTATATAAGTATGCTTTGAATTCTAGTGCATCTGTTAAACTGCATAAGATAGAGTTTCAAGGATACCATTATCTTCGGTTGCAGTGCAAATCAAATATGCATGTCCTTGTTTTTAGATTTTTTATTTCAAGAATAAGTCATGTTTCTTCAGGAAAAAAAGTGAAAGATTATTATTTTCGAAATCACTTTTTATTTTTCTTTTTAAATAACAAAAAGTTGAAGACAAAAATCTTTGTTTTTTATTCTAATTGAAAACTGCAAAAAACAAAACAAAATTTCTGCTGTTTTAATGCAGATAAACTTACAAAAAGTAGAAAATACCAAACGAATGTTCAATCGGGGAATAAAATCAGATTATGAATTTTATTTTTAAACAATGACTTATTTTCATTCTGAAATTTATGTTTTGATTTCTTTTCAACTCATAAAAGTATTTTTTCAAATGGAAAACCGTTGAATTCTTTTGTTTCTTTACAAGTGAAAAAGAATGCTTGAATTGTTATATTTCATAAGCGATGAATTAAACAAGACATTTTTGATTAGATTTACTTAGAATAAAAGAAAAAAGATTTTCATTATTTACTTTGAAATACTTTTCATATTTTAAATTTTGAGTTTTTCGTCACATTTTTCATTATTTAAATTTAAGTTCCAGACTGTATCTGTTTAAGATGTTTTAGACATAATTATAATAAAAAACTCAAGCTA
The DNA here is from genome assembly GCA_026543055.1 of Argiope trifasciata. NCBI lineage: Eukaryota > Metazoa > Arthropoda > Arachnida > Araneae > Araneidae > Argiope > Argiope trifasciata. The sequence continues at coordinate 228,266 of JAPMOQ010010989.1, read as the reverse complement.
AACTGATTCTTAAAACGGAATAGGACTATAAAAATGCAACTTAAATTTGCTGCATTAATTTTTCATTGCTAAAAGCTAAAACATAAACTCAAAATCATTCTGTTTTATTTCTTTTTAGTCGATGCCAAATAATTTGTAATTCTTCAGGCTATTAAACAGTGAAAGTTGTAGAATATTATTCTCATAGTTCTGCATATCTTAACAAAATATAAGAATACTTTTGGAGAATTTTCGAATTCAAGTAGTTTTTTTTCTTTATTATAGATAAAAGCTGTCACTTTTTTCCCCTATATTCCAGATTTTTGTTTGCATTTTCGAAAACAGGAATGGTATTGGATAGGTGTTTTATATACTAATTCAAGTCTATAATTGAGAATCTAAAACAATATACTCGGTAATCCCTCGATCTTATGACTTTAAATATTTTTTTTAAGTTATCTCCTTGGTATTCCATTCAATAACTGAAAGAAAAAAACATTTAACACAGACACAAAAGTTCCCAAAAGAACACTTCTTCACCTAATTCATTTAAAAAAAGTGTTACAGAATATCTGGATTTAAAATCGGAATTGATTCCCGTAATTTCGACAACGTATATAATCCACTAAATATCTAATCTTAGAAAAATTACCACTTCTATAGATTTAAATATACTCAAGAGCATCGATAAAAATTAGAAAGGAAGGGCATTGCTGCTCCACCATTTTCTATTTTCAAATTTATAGGTTCTTCATTCTTCACTTTTTTGCACACGTTTCAACCATGATAAGAGCGATAAATTGTATGTAACGCCATGAAAAGAAAGTGTATTTTGGTTGATTAAAAATGATATACTGATGCCTTTATTTATTTTATGAGGATGAGATTTACGTAGATAATTTAAATGAATGATTACGATAACATTTGTGGCCTGCTGGGCACAAAAATTCTATACGAAAAGTGAAAAGTGTAGCTGGTGGGCGAAAACCTCGTTGTCTAATTTAGACTTTTCTTTTTTTTAATCTCTTCTTTTTTTTTAAAAGTTATTTAAATTGCCTTTTAAAGCTGTTCTATGATTGAAAATATTTTCCAAAATGGATAAAATAAGTAAATTCCATATCAGTATATATAAATTGAGACCTGAAAATATTTTAAGTAAGTGAAATTATTTTCTGTTTTTTAGCACTTTGTTTCCATACATGACGGTTTATTTTTCATTGTAAGAAATATAAACG
>JAPMOQ010010989.1:193882-227042 GCA_026543055.1 Argiope trifasciata | reverse complement strand
TCGCATAAATAGAATACATTGTTGAATTCACGGGTATAAATTGATATTTAGAGAAAGAGATTGATTATAAGCAAAATGAATTACTTTAAGCATAAATGGGAAAAATTTGAATAAAAATTTTATCGAAATGTAAAAACAATGTCAAAAGTAAACAATGTAGCTAATGGGAATTTGCAGTAACAACTGTCGGAAAAAGACGGGATAAATAAAACAAAAAAGAAAAAAAAATGAGCACTACTATTGTTTATTTTTAGTTATCATGGGAGAACATTATTATTTTTAAGTCATTATTTGTCTTAATTGATTTAAGTCATTAACAAGTTTAAACCGGTTTTAATCAATCACGAGATTTTTCTATCGGTCTCTATCCTTTCCCTCTCTATATATAAATAATAATAATTTTCAACCGTGGTGGCATTGTTTTTTGTAAACACAAACTGCAATTTCGGTTTTCTGAATTTCTGAAAATTTAACAATTTAATTTCCTTAGAAAAAAAAATACATTCCCTGAATATGACTGCTATAATGTCATAGTTCTATGGCAACCTTTTAAAAATGCATCTGCTGTCAAATAATTGTATGTAACGGCAAGAAGAAACTAGTAAAAGCCGGTCATTCTTTTAAAACTGCATCTGCTTTAAAAGTAGCATGCTTAATAATAGTGCAAGACTGGTAAAAGAAGGTAAAGAAATATGTATATCCGATCAAAAGATATTGAGGAATATTGGCGTTTATGATTTATTCATTGCCTTCGAGATTGCAACCTTCAGTTATTTAAAACCACCTAACGAAAGCAGGGTCATGTTATCACATGATAATAAAGAAATATAGCATGTGATGTCTATCTCGCATCAACACTTCTAGATTAAGAGCCTATGACACCAAAACAAATAGAGTAATGATTCTTAAATCATGAAAAGAAAAGTGGCTTGTCATTTTAACACTTCCATATCATCCAAATTCAAACTTGTATTTCTCGCTTTTTACTTTATTGAGAAAAATATTATAATATAAAGGAAAAATACATATCTTCGTAAAACACAATCCACACATTTCCTAAGAATTCCAAATATGTGCACTTGAAATATTGTTACGGAAACAGAGCGGTGAATGTTCCATGATAGAAAACGAAATCCTTATCCTCAAAGAATGTAACCCTATAGCACAGAACACCAGCAGCCCAGAAATCTCTAAATAGAAAACAGCAGCAGAAAAAAACTATCAAATTCGTATTTAGATTATGAGTTCAAAGAAATAATCGATTAATCGTAAAAGTCTATTCCGATGACATAGACTTTTCAATATAAAATGTGATTTTCCTCGTTAAAAGCTGTAAATATCTTTCCGTTATAAGAATTTACCTAAAATGTTTACACATCTTAGAACCATTTGCCTCTCTCCAATTTGAAAATTTCCCTGCCAAGTCTGTCTCCAAAGTTGGGAATCACTTCCTGTTCATTTAGAATCATTGTAGACTTCTTCTTTATTAAGATACCTTCTGAAAATGAAAAGGATATGAATACACATGCCAATAACACAACAAATAATTTTCAAGACCTTTAGGTAGCTTAAGATACAAAATATTTGTAAGGATTGTTAAGAGTTTCCTAATTACACTTGAGAGGAAATTCAGATAAATGTTACATGCAAAAATGTTTGCTCTGTTTAATATAAAATAAGTGAGATTCTCATAACTAACTCTGTTAAAACCATGATATAATATTTTTATTTTTATAGGGTGAATTTGGGTTCTGTGGTATTTAAAAGAGCAAAATAAATGAATTAAATGTTAACAAGAATAATAAATGAAATATTTAAATGTCATGAGTAAATTACATTGAAAAAGCACCTCCAGCATTTGAATAATTAAATAAAAATGATTTAAAAAGCTTTTAGAAACAAATGAAATGTTATTCTTTTTGTTTTGACATGTAAATAACTTCCGCTGTTAAACTGAATAATCTGCTATTTTTTATTTGAGAAACCCTTAATTTCTGAGGTAATTAAGTCTCGCAACAAAAAGAAAAAAAAGAGTTAAAAATTCATTTGCTTCATTCAAGCATTTTAAGGAATGTGATATTAGTTTAATTAAAAAGTTTTGCAAAAGAATGGTAAATGGGGCTTTAATCATAATTATACATTTTGACATTTTCGGAAATAGATGACAATGTTATATAGATTATATCTGCAATATGATTATTACTATGATTTTATTCAGTTTTAAATGCTATTGTTTGTTAGTTATTATATTGATTCAGCGTTTTAATATGTATATGTTTTATACCATTATTATCATAATATATATATATATATATATATATATATATATATATACATACATACACCAAACGTAATGCTGTATAAAAAGAATTTTTGTTAATAAACTCATTTTATTGTTCATTCATTTAATTTTGTTGGTCCATTGTAGCTTATTAAAAATAAAAGTTTGCATATTTGCATATTATATTTGTAGGCATAGCCTTCAGTATATATTTGCTTAAACTATTTTAGTTTTATCGTAGATAATATTTGTGGAAAACTTTTATAAAAAATATAGAAAACAATTTCGGGAAATTATAAATTCAGTTTAGCATATTCACAATAAAAATGACTTTATTTACTTCACTTTATTTATTCGACTTATTTATATTCACTCAAATTATTAGAAATAGCCTTTTTCGTATAACTAAAATTGAGGTTTATATCGCTAAATTTTTCTATGTCCCTGAAGGGTATATATATTCATGAAAGCATCAACCCAGCAGATTAGATGCCCAATAACAGAAATGACAAAAACAACGAATATTGAGTAAAAGCAATCGATCTGTTTCCATGCTGGATAGTTATTAATGCCAGAAAAACAAGAGTGATCAGTCTTTCAGTAAAAGCCATCGTAAATATTCATTCATGGAAAGAAGATCCTTGTAATAAGATTGACATAATGCATAAGCAGAATGCTTGTGTTCATATCTCAATTATTTATTACACGTCATGAACATTTTTTTAATGTAAAGAATATCGTTGCACCATTTGTTTTGGTTGATTTTTTGTCCAGTTTTTCAGGTAATGGAAAACCAGTTAATTAATTACATTTGTTCCTTACCCATTATTTGATTGATTAATATCATGGTTTTGAGATATTGAAGAAAAAAGCATGGTTTAATTTTAAAAAAAATAATGTGTAAAACTTTAAAATTTGGAAAAAAAGCATACAGGATTTCAACATTAAATTGTAGTTAATGGCTTTCATATTTATGAAAATATTTATTTGAAAAATTTTCATTCTGTATATTGTAATAAATATTTTAATATTTATTACCATTTGGGGCAATTTTTTTCAAAGAGAGCAAGACTTATATAAAAAAAAAGACAAAATCCACCCTTCCCCCATTTTGGAAGGAAATATTATACTGAAGCATTTCGTTCCAGTAAAATATAACTACTGTAAAAATATGACATATTGTAAATATCATTCTTATTGTTCAATTCAGCTATACTAAATGATAAATATGGATTTCTATTGCATGAAAAGTGATTTAATATATCATCTTATAATATGCAACACCGAATCTCTTATATTTCTCTAACTAGTATTATTTTCTTATTGTTTTCTATAGTTTCTTCTCTAGAAACTATAGAAAACAATATTCATAGAATGATAAAATATTTTAGGAGTTTAATTTAAATTAATTGCATAATGTAGATACGAAAATAGATTAATAAAGATGGATGAATAAAATGTATTTTTTTTTATAAACGGTTTGAAAATTTGAACAAGATATATAAATGCATATAGTGCGAGTGTGAACTAATAGTAGGGATAGAATGAGAGCAAAAATCACAAAACAACATGCATATCAGAATCATTTAAGGGGCATTCCAGAATTAGTCTCCTGTGAGAAATAAAAGAAGTCCGAAAAGTGCTTTGGTGTTGTTGGGACTGTTGGGTTAACCACATTCGGATAGCTTCTTTCTTAGGGAGCATTTTGCCTTGTTTCTTTTTCCTTTGTTTAAACATTCGCATAGCATTCCCTCTTTCTTTTCCTGTAAATAACATAAACTCGTTACAAGAAAACAATCCTAGAGAAAAAGCGTTACAGTGTTTTTCTTTCACTTAAATATATATCCACTTCCAAAATGCATTTGTAAATTTTTATGTTTAGATTAGTTGTATTAACGTCCATTTTTAAAGCAACATTAGGGCTATTTTGGGACGGACCTGAACCTCGATCAGATGATAGGCATGACATCTGAGCTGGTATCCCCTTTATAAACGTCCATACCACACCAGTGGGATAACCTATAACCCGATGTATTCAGCGTGCCCCAGGCCAATTGGTGGGATCGGGTCCCAAATCTGAGCCTTCTGGTTCCGGGACCGAGACCTAACCTGATGGCCACCAAGGCTCCAGTAATTTTTTTAAGCGAAATATTCGAAAATGACGCAATTTTGTTATTCGCTTAATGAAAGGCTTTGAATAAGCTTTAAATTAATATTACATATTAATGAAAACAATTAACAAAAGCATTTTACAAAATGAGGCGAAAAAGGATAGCTTTAATTTATCACGGTGTTCCTTCATATCGTGTTGTGACAAAATCATCATACAGCCAATATAACATTCAAGTCATTCTAATTTACTCAATTTACATAATATCTTAACATTAGAGAGAGCTTTAACTTTGATTTAGAATGTAATATATTCTATTAACATGATATGGCATGAAACATCCAGCCTGCTATTCGATAAGATGCGTTCCCTACATTGTCTTGAAAATATATTAATACTGTTGTGCATTTCGCACAAAGAGTGTATTTCGGATCTTGTTATTTCTATCTTATGAATAAAGAATTATGAATGTACAAACATGAAATATAAGAAAAGTTTCATTAAGACATGGAAAACTTTGTCTTTTCAATCACGAATAAATAAATAAATATTGCTATCAGGGCAAAAATAATGATATAATATAAATGGAATATGAAAATAGGTTAAACAAATGAATCTGGAAATGGAAGGCAGTAAAACTGGCATAGGACCTTTGATGCATGTGTGTCCTCAATGTTCAGCTGCCATGAGCAGCAAGCAGAATTTTATTTAGCTGCTCTCCATTCTATTTGAAAAAAATATCTTTCAACTGTGAAAACATTATAAATTTTTGAAATTATAAATATAAAAGCAGTCGAATGCCTGTACTTTCCCATTATCTGTTTTCAATGGTTGAAACTTTACAGTTAGCTGTATCAGAGATATTTTCACATTTCCAACTATTGGTTCAATTATTAATTGATAGATTTAAGAATCCGAAGAATGTATACGCTCTTTACATGCTATTTTATCTGTATAAAAACATACATTTTGTCCTATACCAAAATAAATAATCGTTTAAAGGGAATCTTGTATATCACAAAACATGAACTATTAGGTTGTTCGGAAAGTAATTTCGTTTTTTCCTGACAAAGGATTTAATTGCATTTTTCGCACCCAATTTCATACATAAACCGCAAAATCATTTTATGTTTTAAGAGCTGATATAGCAAGGCTTGAGTGTGAAAAAGTGCAGCTGATTCTTCGCAGTAGTTTTTGGATGGTGCCCTTTTAAATATGGAGAGCAATAAACAGCATTTTCGTCATTTTTTTCTTTTTTGCTATAAAAGGTAAAAATGCTGTTCAAGCCATAAATAAATTAGCCAATATGTGTGGAGAAGATGTGTTAACAGTACATCAGTACCAGAACTGATTTGCAAAATTTTTCCTTCAAATGAGGAGGCCAAAAACCACCTCGATCAGTTTTTTTTACAGCAAAGACCAAAACTTTTATGAGCATGTAATCATGTTACTACCAAAAGGTATTAGACCAGAATGGCAATTTTATAATTTAATAAATAATTTATTCATTAAACGAAAATTCCTTTTCATTTTGATACAAAAATACTAAATGACTTTCCGAACGACCCAATACCATGTGACTATAAAGAATCAATGAATAATACAAGGTTAAAAAACAATAATAAACTGATTTTTAAATACAGATTTTTTGCAAACTAATTAAAATGAATTTCATATTTACTTTTTGTTATAAAAAAAGTGAAAATTTATTCCCGAAACAAGTTTGGCTTTAGCGATTTTCACTCTGTATTTGAATATGTGCGAAAATCCCCCATTAGCGTATGTTTTCATACTCTGAATGCTTGCATACCAAATGTAAAAAGTAACTGAAAAATGAATATATAAGATATAATTGCCCTCAGAATAAATATATAAAATATAAATCATTTGAAAAATGAATATAAAAGTTTTAAAATAGTCGGAAAAGGAATATATAAGATCTAAACTATTCGCAAAGTAAATATAACATTGAAAAATATTTAAAAAATTTAATTTCCAATTTATTTTTGATCGGGAAAATATTGAAATAATGAATACATTGGAGTTTTTAATTCACTTTTTGCATTTTAATAGGAGTATGTAAGTACAATGAAGATTTCTAATTTAAAGTACTGATTAAAATAAGGTTACCTGTTTTTGCAATACTGATTAGTAAAATGTTAATAACACCGCCGAGAAGAAAAATTTCCAGTTCCGTTTAATATATTCCTGGTTGTTGGCAATCAAATCTTTGCAACTGCTTGTAGGGTTTGGTGACAAAATTAAATCCATAGAAATTACTTGAATTACGACATTTTTTTTTTATTACGAAAATATTTTTGCACACGAAATTAGAAGATTCGCTGGCAAAATTCCAGACCCTTTCGAGATCTGCGAAAGTGAAGTACTCTCATGTGGATATATAATATTCCTTAAGTTGCTTTTGACAAGAGAACCGTGGCAGTGCAATCTGAACATAATTATTTTTTTCCGAATTTTCAAATTATGAATTTGAACATGCTTTACAGTTCGTATTTGACGTGCAGTTAGTGTAATGAACTGTCTTTAACCTTTATTGAATTAGTAATAATTTTCGTACACTCACACGGATATATCCGTAATAATATCACATTAAAATTGTTTATAAATAACATATTTATGAACCCTTTCTTATTATAGTGGTAGAAAACAGATTTTCATACTTTATTCGAATTTCGTAATGGCTTTCAGAATATTATATGACTTCTTAAGAGTCCATTCGACATTATCTTAAATCAATTTGCTTTACTATCTAGTTAAATTTTAAAAGCAACATTTTCTTATAATTAACTCTCATAGGCAGTACATTATATATATATTTGTTTACGAAAATATAAAGTTTATAAACTAGAAATTTAATGGAATAAAAGGAACTACAATAACGAACACAAGCTATCGATTTGAGGCCTCACAAGACACTTATTAATGCTAGAAAAGCAAGAATGATGTGAAAGCGCTCATAAATATTTATGAGAGAAATGGAAGGTCCTTATAATAAGATCGATGTTACAAAAATGCCCAAGAAAGTAGTTGGGATATGTTTGCCACTTAACAATTTTCAGAGAAATAAAACTGTTATTCGAAGTATGTATTAAAATTGACCTACTTCTTTTTGTTATTGAATTTCTTAGCTAACTCAAAGAACATTCATAAATTATGATTTGTTCTTAGAGTGAAAATAATTATTTTACTCATTACATAATAACAAGAACTAAATAAATGAGATAATTCTTCAGTGCTTAATTGGTTTATTCAATACAATTCTCAATATTCAAGTAATAAAATATACTTTATCATTTTTCAAAATATTTATCGTCAATTTCTGCATTTGGGCATTTATTTAAACATTTGTTATTGTCAAGAATATACTAGGGGTGATCCAAAAAAAGTTAACAAGGCAAATGAAACTATATTGCATTAACAATAGACACTTAAGATACATATGTGATGGTTCCTTCTCTACATAATCATCAAACCTGTTTAAACATTTATCACAATACATGAGCAATTTGTTTAGCCCGTTTTGGAAATAATCAGGTCCTTGATTATTGAGCCATTCTTGGCCCCTTTTAGAACTTCATCGCATGATATGAGCCTTATTTCTGAAAAGTGTTTCTTCAATGACGGAAAATGAAATAGTCGTTGGGAGCATGTATCGGGGAGGAGGATTCCAGACATCCCACTTAAACGTGTCCAGTAATCTCTCTGCCTCTTTCAAAAGAATAACACCATTTCGTCTCCTGCTGTCTACTCTTTGATTCAACAATTTGTTTGTGATTCTCCGATGGAGACACTTTCTTGCCACACAGGACTGCGGCTAGCACTTCTGTGCGAGACCACTACTGTAAATGCCTTGCCTTTACTGTGGCTCTTCCAGATCTCGGTACTAACAATATATGCTCGAATGAACGGTTTAGTGAATAAGCATGATCTGTCTCCACTCTGGATAACAATTCTCCCATCCACAATTTCTACTTTCCTAATATTGCTGCTTGTAAACTTTTTTGCATCACCTTTCGTATATCAACTATATAAAATTTGTAATTATACTTCAAGCTTATACAGTGTCATAGTAAAGAAGATATTTTGACAAACACTATCAAGGTCTGGAGAATGAATGCCAGGTGAATGCCAAGTTCAAGTTCAGCAATCGTTTCTGGACTTGGTAACTAATAATTAAATTTGGAGATAAAACCGAGGATCATGGTGATATAATTATTAGGTTGTGAAACCTGTTGCCACTGTAGAAAATTCTATACCTTATCAAGGTAAGTTACTCAAATATGAGAAATATCTAAACTAAGTCTTTAAAAAATACCCTCTTCAGAATGCCGTTTGTGGAGCAAAAGTTTCGCTGTTTTATTGGTTTTGATTATCAATGATTTTCTTCCTTGCGTTTTTTAAAAAAATATTTTAAAAAATTTGCTTTATTTCGTGTTTTTTAAACATGATTAAAAACCTATTTAACATTTGAACTGCTTTAATCTAGCAGTTAAGGTTTTTTCCTACCATTTTGAAAAAGAATATTGAAACAATCAGGTATATAGAATGAACACTATAGTATAATTGATATTTCCCATTCCAAAATTTTTATGTCCAAGGGAAATATATGTTCAAATGTTTCACATGAAAAACCAAATTTAAAGCAACACACATTGCAGAGCTGAGCATTTGAAAATTTACAATGTATTGCTGTATCATCCAGAGCTTCATATCAATCCCTTACACTTGCTATCTCGAAAAGATGTAAAAAGTTCCTCAAGGCATTCAGATAATTAGTTAGAGCATTATTTTAACATTTATACCAGAAAAATGGAACTACAAACAAATAGAGGTTGAATATTTTTCATTCGTTGGCTTTTGTTCCCATATTGGCAATTTGTAATTATGTAGATCCAATAACATATTACAAAAGAGTCTGCTGATATAAGTAATAAATTAATGTGCGTGGGACAGGAATAGAAATGCAGTTGTAATTCTTTTCTTAGGATTTGATATTGTACAGCATCAGAAAACTATAAAACATGTAATCTTACAAGTTATAGAGAGTAATGTCGATTCTAACAAGATCTTCTGCCTGCAAAACAATGGCTAAAAGTTTGTGCATTATTATAACGAATTTATGGAAACGTCTTACTTATTTCATTCATCTTATATTTAGTTTCCTTCTCACATATGAATTCTCTAGATATATCTAAAAGTTTTACCAACCTGAATAATGGCTTTAGAAGTATGTCCCCCCTTCATTTAGATTTACAATAATATTAATATGCTTATCATCCTGTGTCGACATGATGTTGTTTTAGTTTGAGGTTTTGGAAGCCTCAAAATGTGAAGGCAAGAAATCGGCAATTTATTGCTTTTCTAGTATCATTTCTTATATTTTAGGATTATTAATATAGAAAGGAAAAAGTTGTCGTTTTTGGGCATTTATAGCCAATTAAAATAACAACTTAATTTCCACATTATTCAGTCTCTGAATTTGTACAAATTGTCAATTAATTAAAGTAGTTAACCAATTAAAATTGGTTTATATGGGTTTAATTATAAAATATAATTAAATATAATTACAATTCTTAAGAACTGATCAAAGACTATTAGGCTATAGCTGAAAGACTACATAATCAGAGTAAACACACACAAAGAATATTAATCTCCAAATGTTCTAAGAAAGATAATACATCATCTCATAATCCATCTCAGCCATAAATCTCCAGCAATTCTATAATCTTCTAGAATTCTATAAGCATCAAACCTAGTAAATCCCTTACTTCTTGATCTTTACGGACGCCCAAAACATTTGTTAAATGAATGATGAAGTGAAACAAAATCCTATGCATTATCAGTAAAAATAAGAAAAGCCATGCAGTCTAAGAATATTAGCGCTTTTAAGATATAAACATTTCATTTTCTTCTTCTAGTGCGAACCGTGAAAAGAGCGAAATCAATTGGACGTAACGCCATGAAAAGAAAGTATATTTTAGCTGATTAAAAGAGCTTTACTTATGGCTTTATTTATTTGATGGGGTTAAGACTGGCGGAGATCATTTAGGTAGGCGATTATGATCGCATTGTGGACCATTCACTAAGAAAGTTTTAAAAGTAAGGTGAGAGTTGCTAATGGTGGATAAATAGATTGCTGTTTTATTTAAGAAATTTTATTTGTTATCTATTTATCTTAGTTTCTTAAATTGCCTTTTAAATCAGCTTTATGTAATCGAGCGATTATTTTAGAGAAAGGATAGGAAAGACGTATCGGTGCACTTTAATAGCTTTCTGAATGGCTTTTTCTCAGAGAAACTGTCTTCAAATGTTTGGGTAATTGGTTCTCTGGGGAAGTAGGTGATTGTTTTCCACGCTATAATTTGTTTGATAGGCTATTATAGAGTAGGTAATACATAATAATTTTCTATTAAGGTGAAAATAAAATAATTATATTTACCACTTTGTTAAATCACTATCAAAAGATTTATGTATTCTTTTCTGTTTTGAAAACAATCATAAGACTATCTGATTATTGACAGTCTTATGATTATAAAAATGATATGATATCTATTTTGAACGTTATCAAAATTCTTCGAAAACGTTTCGTTACCGAATATTCTGAATAGAGTTTGCAAACTCTCAACGATATGATTTCTTTGTATTCTATTAGTAAAAAGCTATTATAAACAATTGCTTATTTTTTCACAATAAAGTAAGGCTATAATACAAAGATATCATCTTGTTTATTTACATCGGTATTACATATAACAACAAATGATTTTGCTTTCAGCTGTAAGTATACGTTTGAGCTTTACATATGATATTTCCTATCATATGATATAATTCTATTATAAAAATGATGCTTAATTTTCTTCAATAAATTATATATGAGTATAATACAGAATATTTCTTGTTTATTTATATATGTTATGTCTATAAAAGCAAAGGTTTTTGAATTTGTCTATAATCATATTTTTGAGCTTTGTGTAAACAATTTACTATTACATTGCATATGAACTACAAAACATTTTTTTGATAATTTATATCTGTACTATCTATAAAAAACAGAGTTTTGTATTTGATTATAAATAAACATTTTTCTTTGATACGGAAAATAATTATTACATAGTATTTGAAGTGATTCTAATTATTTAACACAAATATATGATAGAGTATGGAATAATGCATATATGTGTGGTTTAGTATTCACAAGAAAGTATTATATAAATGATTTCAATTGATAGTTCTTGAAAATTAGTTAATTAGCTCAAAATTAGTTTTGGAAGGTCAATAAAATTAAAAGTGAGCTTTTGATGATATCAATTTAGATATTTTGTGATGCTACTTTTATTTTTGAATGTTTTATAAAGATATTTTTCTCTGTAAATTATAAAAACAATTTCTATTTTTATAACGAATTTTTGAAGTTTTTTCTTTATTTTCAGAAACATTAATAAATATGTTTATCCAAATTGTGAAAATCTGGAAACGAAACTGCAATTTATTTTTTCCAAACATTCTGTTGAAATCAAGTTTAATTTAACTTTTTCATTTTCTTAAATTTCATGAAAAATATTTTTAAAACCCTACAAAATAATAATTAGTGTAATTAATATGGTGAAAGAATAATTTTACTTAAAAAAATTGTTACCATCCAGTTATTAAGAATTTTTCCAGTTGATAATAAAAATAAATGTGAAAAAGAAAAGAAAATAGCAATTTAAAAATATTAGAGTCAGGTAAAAATTTTATTCAGGGTTTCCCATGAATATTGGGACATAATTTAGGGTGAAGTAAAGTACATTACAAGGTTTCAGATTTGCATAGTAACCTATGGTCCGAAACGCTTTCGTTCCACTCTAGGTGGCTTTGTTCACTGTAGCAAATAAGGAAGTAGACCTGCAATTCCTAAGTCATTTGAGTTGCGATCTTCCGCAGAGGAGTGTGGAACGTTTTACGAACACGGAGCTGGCAGATATAAGCCTAAGTTATGGATTGGCAAAAAGAAATGCAAGAGTGGCTAAAAGGTTATATCGGGAAATGTACCCACATGGCACCGGACCGTCGGATGCATTGTAATTTGCATCACAATTTGTGTGAATATGTGTCATTACGAGGTAATAGACATCATGAAGGCAGGCCACGAGTGACTTTAACTTCCAGGATTGAAAAAAAATGTGTTGGATACCGTTAGAAAGAATCCGAGTGCCAACGTACGAACGGTCGCTGCTGCCGTTGGAGGATCTCGGAACAGTGTTTATTGTTTTTTGCAACGTGAAGGCTTACACCCGTACCATCTGCAAAGCTACAGTTACTGCTTCCTGCAGATTATACTCCTCGTGAGTCTTTTGCATAGTGGTATCTCGATCAATGCTGACAAGATGAGGAATTTCCCATCCTACATTTCAATGACTCATGAAGTGTACTTAACGCGAGATGGAATGTTCAACTACCCCAATGCGCATTTATAGGCTGGTGAGAATCCCCATGGCATAAGACCATATGCTTCCCAACATCGCTTTTCATAGAAAGTTTGAGCTAGTGTGATTAGTGACGTCTTATTTATACCTTATTTTCTGCCATCGCTTCTAAATCCGTATAATATCTCATCTTTTTGCAAGAGGTTCTCCAACATGACTTGACCCTGTGCCACGACATATCCGGCACCATATGTGGTTTCAACATGACGAGACACCTCCCCATTATGGTAAATGCGTTCGTGAACATATGGATCAGGTGTTTGGCAGCGAAGGATGTGTCGTGGTGAATCGGTTCCCTGGCTACCAAGCTATACTGATTTAAACATCATTGATTTCTTCATTTGGGATGCACGGAAAAGTGCTATGTACTCAGCACCTGCGGATTTAGGAAGGGATCTGATTTGCAAGATTCGTCCATGCTGCTGCGGATATCCAACAAAATCCAGGCTTATTTGAGAGAGTTCGCCTGTTTATGGTTCGACGGTGTAACGTATGCATCACTAACAATGGTGGAAACATTGAATATCTTTTGCGACCTTCTGAAATAGAATGTACCACAGCACATCTAATAATTTGATCATTAAACATTTCAGATGATCTCAATCATGTGTCTCTTCCTTTCTTGTACCAGACGTACTACTTTCTCATGGTGTTTCCGACCACGGGTTGCTATGCAAATTCTTGTGAAATACTCAACATTCCCTTAAAGTTTGTGCCAATATTCATTAGACGCCCTAGATAGGCAATGCGCACAGTTTTGTAACTTCTAAAATACTAATGTTTATATCCAATAATATCAGAATTTTGAAAATCTGAAAACCAATTCGTAATAATTGAAAATTTTAAAATAAAAAAGAGACATTTCTATATAGGGATTTCACCTGCGAGTGTCTTCATTTTGGTTAGCCTTCCAGCAGGCGTGCGTATGTGAGAGATACACTAGATATTAATTTCGTTTTATAACTTTAGATCTGATGGCACTGGGAACGCCTGTCCTCGTCTATTTGTCCCCCTCCCTTTGACATACTTTCTGTTTTCGACGTAAGTTTGAAGCGTGAACAGGTCTCTGCCGATCAGATATTTGTATTTTAAAGATACGCGCTCCGTTTTTGTAGGTTTTTGTCCCATCTGATTTTGTATGATTTTACAAATAAATCCGTATTGTTTTGGGCTAGTACAGCTGGCAAATGCACTTACGAGGGAAAATGTTGAAAAAAAGGACTCACATTTCTAAAAGGGGAGCTAAAATCAAAGGTGTTAAAGAGAAAACCGGAACTAGGTACTGAAGAAGTGGAAGATGCGACGTCAGGGAAAAAAAGCACAAAAAAGAAAAGCGGACTAAAACCACGAGGTTCAGTTGTGAATTTTGACAGAAATTTATATGTTTGGAGCACACTAAACTCATTTGCTCAAATTGCAAGGCTGCAGTGAAATAACAATGAAACTATTTTCTTTATTTTCATATCTAACTTTCAATTGCTTTTTTACTTTTTATACATAAACTCTGTATTTTTACACTTCTATATTGTATATGCAAATTGTTCTGTCAAAATATCAACAATTTCATTTATATTATTTTTAAATCAATTCAGTTAACCTGTGCTCATTTTATATTGTTATTGCAATCTATATTGTTTCTGCTTCTTTTTAAGTAAAAATATTTAAAGTAATTGTAGTCATTAATTCTAAGCTATTTATAATATAATTTTAATAGTTACGCTTTTGAAAATTTACAATTTACTATAGAGTATGTGGGAAATACGTCCGACTATTCATGTTGGTATGACGGCCGCGCCCGCTTAAAGGATAAATGCTAGATCCCTCATGAGGTCTTGAAAATCCTATGAAATTAAGATATATCTCAAAGATAACCTCTCAGTTTTATGATTTTGTCCCAACGATTCCGAATGAAAGATTTTCGATTCCAAAGGCTTAAAATTCTTTTAAAATGTTATTAATACTATTAAGATTAGCAAATCTTCCGATTTCCATCTAGAATCATTAGCTCTTCAAAAATTCAAATCTTTAGTACGCGGGGAAATATGTGGAAAATCAATTATAAAATTCATTTTTTGTTGCCTGAAATCATTTAGAGTAAAGTCATTTAAGGCGGCATCCTGTCTAGAACAGAAAGCTACTTCAAACCCCCGTATTCGTGGCTATTATGGTAACTGAACGGTTTGGTGGACATTTTACGGGAATTTTATTTTAGTTATAATATATTTACAATAGAGAAAATAACAAAAAAAAAGTGTTTACAGAATTTACAAGCTATAAGAAATTAAATTGTGATTAAATCGTTTGCAATGGTTTTCAACATAGAAATATAGTTGAAGAATAACATTCTGAGATATAGAATGTGTAGAAATATGCATATATATTGTCATCACTTATTTTTATGACAAAGTAAATGAAGATGCAGTTGTAAGAATCAGATAGAAATTAATTTGGTGAATGAGAATGAAGATTCTCTCAGTTTGATTGAAGTGTATGACAGAATACTACAATGTTTGTTATTTCCCTTGGTCTTTCTTGGTGGGGAGATGTTTAGAGCTAGGAAGTCATGAATATGTATCTATTTTCACTTATAAATTTGATAATGTTGTCGACATTTTGCCTGGAAAGGAAGTTGCTGACGACTCTTTTCGGCCATTTTTGTGCTGATGATGGCTTTTTCATATGTAAAGAGATTGTTGTGATGCATTTTGTAGCATAATGAAGTGCGGTGCCAATCCCAAAACAATTGCACTGATCACTCTCTGAAAGATTGAAATTTTTGAGGTAGACACGAAAAGAGTCTTGTTCTGGGAATAACATTCACTCTGATTCAGTTAGTCGGATGGAAGGGGACTGAAGGTAAAACATTAAAGACTTTTCTGTGTGTGTTACCATTGCTGCAATATCCTTGCCAATCCTCAGCATGTCTTTCTGGTGGAAAGCTTTTATATGGGGTTTAGGAAGCTTAATTTGCAAATAAAATTGTCAATTTTGAGGTGCATCCTGATCTAGGGATAGCGTCCCTTCTCTGCGATCTGGGCTTCCCGGGTGCTAGATCTGATTCCAGCCTAGTTGACTATTGGCATAAACTACCGTTTTAAAATTAGTTAAAAGATAAAACAATTGTAATTATTTTAGAAATTCTGAAAGCAAAAGCTTCAAAATAATTAGTAAGCATTTCAATATATATTTTTGTTCAATTTGTTTATTGCTTTTATTCAAAAAAAAAAAAAAATCTGCATACATGTTAAAAAAAGCATAAAAACCCTTTTATTATTCAATTTCTGAAACTAAAATATTTGTTCTAAAAGCTTCTTTTTATGCAAGTGTAAATAGTTTTAAGATTACATTTCATTTTGTTGTTTGCATAAAATACAAAGCTTTTTGAAATATTTGTCATTTCGTTGTCAGAATTATTTACCTCTGAAATCCGAGATTTCCCAAATAAGACATGATAAATTAATATTTTAAAGGACACTACTAATTTGCGTTCGGATGTAAGCAAAATTATTTTCTTTTCATTTCGGTATTTATATTACCTGCATTTAATTATTTAATAGCTGTGAAATGCATTTTTTACAAGCAGAATGTACATGACGCCCCCCCCCTTAAATTGTGGGTACTTATAACATAAACTAAATCTTTCTCTAAATTAAAATATCGCATTTGTAAAATATTTAGGTATTCATTTTACTTCATTTTGCAAGAAATAGTATGAAACTTAGTTTCTTTGATAATTTTTCAAATCTGAAGAATTATAAGATTTTTGAAGATATTCATGTATTAGCGTCCGTGTCTAAATTTGCTTTTAATATTTTCATTATTATGGAGAACAGTTTTTTTACACTAAAGTCTAAGAGTACTAGGACAAAGATTTACATACACGTATTGTTTTATTTTTTATCAATGTATTATGCATACTAGTAAAACTGCATAAAATTCTAGTCTGACTCTAATTCAGACAACAATGAGGAAAAAAGTTTTCCATCCAGAATTTTTCTTGTAATTTAGGGTTAAATTTCCTTCTTCAGTTCAGCAGAAATGTAGTATTTCTTTTTACTGCTTCGTTCAGTGGTGGCGGGGTGGTCGACTGTATACAAGAAGAAGAAAAATTTATTTTTATCACCATAGATTTAGAAAATGCTTAGAGGTATTACGGTATTACCTTCCTATTCTCAAAGATACTTTACAACTGCATTGTGAAAAAAATCTATGTTGTTAGACTTCCCTATAACAATTAAATAGCCTGTTGGTATATATATCACTCTTTCTTCTCAACCTTTATCTATTCCTGTATATAAATTCGGATTTTTATTAATTTAATCCCCTTAAGAGTAATTAACATATCGATCGCCCTGCTTTGCTTTTTTCATATTATCAGTTAAAATGTATTGATCAAACAGAGATAGGTGTTGAATAAACTATTTTATTTTTAACATTACTTTCAATTAGTACTCAATTTCACTGACGAAAAGAACTAATTTAATATTTTGAGCCAAAAATCACTGAAAACCTAACCATTAAAATATTTGAAGGAATTTCTATACTAGATACAGGAATTTCTATACTAGATACAGGAATTTCTATACTATAAAATTATTTCCTTCTTTCGATTTATAAATTAATCATTTGAAAGTGATTATAGTGAATGCATTGTATATTATCATTATCTATTTATTTTTATATTGTATTTGCAAAGTATTTCTATCCCATAATAGCAATTTGGATTACAACAAAATATATGATATATATTATTCATATACAAAATATACTTTTAAAGGCATTTTAATTTTCATACTCTTTCATTTCACTAGAAAAGAATTAACTATAAATTTTTAGGGAACCAAGAATGAAAAAAGGCTATTTGTTTAACTAAATAAAGTAACCTCTTTTTCGGAAAACGGTCTCATAAAACGAATACAGAATGCTTTACTTTACTTTAGATAAAATATGATACTGAGAGAATATTTACTAGATGTAAATAAAGATAGCTATATTCAGAGTGCTATACTTTATGATTAGAAATTTTATCTACTCCCTCTCCCATTTTCTCTAGAACATAGAAGGTAAATAATGTACGTTCCTTGGGAAAATCTAAATTCTAAATATTACATACACATATGGTTTCATATTTATAGAAATTATTGGATAAATTCACGCATCACTGAATGGTTTTATGTTTAATTTACAATTGTCATAAAATCCTAACAGTATATATAAAATGTTTCAGTGTTCATTGAAATATGTTTGAAAATATGTCCTTTACAAGGATTATCATACGAATTATTTTAGAAATTATTATTATTTAAGATTATTTAAACCGTATGTATATATTTTGCAATAAGATTTTAATTTTAAACAGTAAATTAACAAAATTTTATCAGAGAGATTGAAGAAAATTATTGTTACATATCTGTTATAAATATAGTATATTGGTGGGCAAATGGAATTTTGAATTTTTTTTTCAAATATTTATCTTTTGTGTAATTTATCGAAAAGCATAAAAATATTTTTCTTGTATTATGGGCTTCAGAAATAAAAAAAATAATCTGATAAAGATAAAAAGATAAAGAGACATAATTTCTCATTTTCAAATATTTATGTTAAATGTTTGTAATAAAACAATCAAATAAGTTATTGAATTTCCCTTTAATACTTACATAAATCAAGTTTTTAATGAAATGACGAGTGTTTAATCTTGTCTCTAGTACGGCCAAATTACATAGAGAAAA
The DNA here is from genome assembly GCA_026543055.1 of Argiope trifasciata. Lineage (NCBI taxonomy): Eukaryota > Metazoa > Arthropoda > Arachnida > Araneae > Araneidae > Argiope > Argiope trifasciata. The sequence goes on along the minus strand of JAPMOQ010010989.1, from coordinate 208,439 downwards.
TTTCTTGTATTTCCAGCAATCTTTATTATTTTTTTTTTCACAATTTTACCATTGTTTCCACTATGTTTGGGGACATTGAACTTGAGTTTAGTTAAAATTATGGTTTATTCTTTATGCTTTATTATTTAACTAACTATGTAGTGAAGCAATGTATTTTGATACGGTATAATAAAAATCTTGATTCATGAATTTTTGAATTTATTATTGCAATAAATTAATAATATTGCTAAATTTATTAGGTTCAGTAAAAGGATAATTGGGGTGGATATTACTTCTTAGTAACGAGTTGAGAAATTTAAATGCTTTACTGAAAGCCTTTAGTAATTTATTCTTCTGGAATATACTTTGTCGAATATAATACTCTTAAATATCTTCATTTGTTTTTAAAACAGCTATAAATGCATTTCACAGCATATAATCTTGCTTAACGTCCAATGTCTTGCTTAACGTCTTGCTTAACTCCAATTTTTGAGTTCACCGAATTTGTGAAAGTTACATGAAAAATAAACATTGATAACGGGAGAGGCAACACAGTATTTGAACATTTAAGATTAATATTTTTGAGCTGCATGTTTAAATACAAACAATATAGTGCAAGAGGATGACCTCTGATTTGATTTTAAGAAACATTCCGTTTTGAATTCGTTCCTGAGACCTCTTATAAGATACTGATAACGATTCGAAGATGTTTATTCAATAATGATAGAAGCAGAGCTAAGATTGTCTACATTACAAAGACAGTGTTGAATCATATTGCTGGAGTAGAATGTATAAATACTGTTACAAATCGATAATGTTGCTTCCCAGCATTCAAAGACTGTTTTTACGATCAGCTATGTTGGATGCCAGTCGTATGTCTCATCAGTGATCTCAGTTATTGGCGACCATTCAACCACTTTGACAAGGAAAATAAATAATGAATCTTTCAGAATTTTAGTGATTACACTAATAGGAACCGATACATGAATGATTGTTTCAGAACCTTCCCTGAAACCGTTATGGGAAACTTCAAAATGTCGACAGTCTCAAGCCGAGTCAGTTGCGAAATGAGTCGTAAACATGGAAAGGATCAACAGCGAATAGTTGGATCAAACTAGTGAATATCTCGAGCGATTGTTGAACTGAGCTGTATGCAGAGTACAATTTTTTCCTGTGTAAACATCGAGGTGAGTAGCCAGCCGCGTAGCAGTGAGTGAACATTTCTATACAGCTAAAGGATACAGTGGAGAGTTGCAGAGATCTGAAGAGACTGCAGAATGAAGCTATGAAGATTCTCTTGTGAATTATGTCTTAACTATTTGTGTGATGTTGCCCTTATTACTACTAAATTACTACTTGGAGACTATGTTGTAGCATGCAGATATATGTTGTCTGTGTTCGTCTAGGATATACAGCCGAGACGAACTGTTGCTGTTTGCTGTCCTTGTACTCGTATCTTGTATATTTAAAAAAAAACCTTCTGATGATTCTATATCATCATAGACTACAATTCGGAAAAAAGCCTCGGATGTATCCTTAGCAATATATTTTCGTTTGCGCAATCAATATATAATGAGCGTGCAATATGCAAAAATGCAAAAATCAATAATCGATCTGAACCCTACACTTCTAAGGTTCAGCCATTGCAAGTGTACTAATATTATAGTGCTATTACTGATGCCAAAAGTGGTACTGATTTATAACTTTGATAATATTTGCATAGAGAAACGGGTTATTAATGTCATTATGATAATGCATAGATTAATTAATTTTTTTATTAATCATTTTTAACAATACTTATTAAAATAATATAGCTACAATAATAGAAATAATGATATTCAATGCGTTTTTATTTGCTGTAGTTAAGTTAAATATAAATGTGTTTAGTAGTATTGCATTTAAGCAGTTAGTAGCATGATATGGTTCATTCAATAACGTGTTTAACATGCTTTCGGTGAAACTATCGCAGAAGTTATCTGAGGTACTAGTAATGTCACTAAATTTCAATACCAATAACTTCTAATTCAACACCAATCTATTATTCACTAAAATACCTTATAAATCATTACATGGAATGCACATATGTACATGGAATTTCCTAATGTAAAATTAGCTTCGCATAATTAGTCTAAAACTTTTCACAGAAAGGATTGCATTTAATTCCTAAATCTGCACAATTAGGATTTGCCATTCCTCCATGCGGCATTTATAAATGGACATTTAATTCTAGATACTGCTTAGAAAGCAGAGTAGGTCTAAATCAGAGCAGCGGTCATCTATACTGTAATAAATCTGCAATGGCAATGGAGGCATTAGTCGGATGATAGGGTAACGATATATATGAGTGTTAAATGCATCGTTCTCAAAAGACTAGGAAGTGTAACTAATGATCGGTATCATTCCTGTATTCTGAGTTATATTAGAATGCTATAATTTAATTAATTTGTTTTTTGCTTTAATAAGTTAGAATACACTGAAGTTATCATTGTTTAGTTGTAATTATTTTAACTTATGAATGTGCAAAGGGTTCTACAAAAAATTTATTTAGATGAAAATCTACAAAAGTTTGTTCAAATATATTATATAAATGTGAAAGGGTGTCATCAAATTCTTGTTGTGAAATTTTGAATGTATAGAAAAATATAGGTGATTTTTTAAAATTTAATATAGTTAAACAAGAAAATTATTGTACGAAACTACTTCAAAATTCAAAAACGATCATTGTAAAGATACAGTTTTATTTATGAAATAAGATTTTCTGAAATTTTATAACTTTTAATACATATCATGTCGCGTATTTCTTACAATACATTTCATTAATACGATAAAATTCAAACTGTTTCATTGATCCATTTTAAATTTAACTATACGATTTTCTTTCATTAATGAGAAATGAGGAAGAAATATTTTGCCATTTCCACACAACTGAATTAATGAATGAAGGCTGCGAATTTAAATGTGGCAAAAGACATTGAGGTAGTAGAAGATAAACAAATTAGTCAATATTTCAATTGCTTTATGATGATGTGCACAGAACAACTATAGAAAATGAAGAGAAGCTTCGTTTAGAAAATTAGATTCCAGGAACAATTATAACATTTGTAAGACAATTCAAATAGCAAAGATTTAGTGCCTGATCTTTTGAATGCTTAACCATTAAGTTCTTAGTGATGTAGATCTAAATCGTATATTTAAAGCTTCATATCTCATTATATAAAAATATTTGTGCAATAATTTTTTAAATTTTAATTTTATCAAAACTATTGTATCTTTACCGAACTAACTAGATTCTTAGATATATTACTTTATCTGTTATAACTATCATTTTAGACGCGCTATATGAGTGCAACTTCATTTTAAAAGGAGTTACAATTTCTGATTTTATAATACATAAAAAGAAATAAAAACTTACAGGAAAATTGTTTAAGAATATAAACTAGCTAGGAATAATGAATACTATTTATTACATTTATTGAACTCAAGACGTACTTAAGTTTTCTTGATAGTATATATATATATATACACACACACTGAAGTGACAAAAGTAATGGGATGACTGTTAATATCGTGTCGGTCCTCCTTTTGCCCAGCGAAGTGCAACAACTCGACGTGTCATGGAGTCCACAAGTCGTTGGAAGGCCTCTGCAGGAATATTGAGCCATGCTGTCTGTATAGACATCCATAATTGTGAAAGTGTGGATGGTGCAGGAGTTTGGGCACGAACGGGCATTTCGATGATGTCCCATAAATGCTCAATGGGATTCATATAGGGCGATCTAGGTGGCCAGATCATGCGCTGGAATTGTCCGGAATGTTCTTCAAACCAATCACGAACAGTTCTGGACCGGTGACATGGCGCATTGTCATCCATAAAAATCCCATCGTTGTGTGGGTACGTGAAATCCATGAATGGCTGCAAGTGATCTGCAAGCAACTGAACATAACCATTTCCAGTCAATGATCGGTTCAGTTACACCAGAAGACAGAGTCCATGCCATGTAAAAACAGCCCACATCATTATGCAGCCACCACCAGCTTGAACAGTGCCTTGCTGACAGTTTGGGTCCATGGCTTCGTGGGGTCTGCGCCACATTCGAACTCTACCATCAGCTCGTAACTACTAAAATCGTGACTCATCTGACCACGCCACGGTTTTCCACTGGTCTAGGGATCAGTCAATATGCTCACGAGCCCAGGAGAGTCGCTGCAGGCGATGTCGTGCTGTCAGTAAAGGCACTCGAGTCGGTCTTCTGCTGTCATAGCCCAAGGAAGACAAATTTCGCCACACAGTCCAATCGTACACGTCCCTCGTACGTCCAACATTGATTCCTGCAGTTATTTGACGAAGTGTTGCGTGTCTATTAACATTGACCATTCTACACAGACGTCGGCGGTCTCGGTCGTTAAATGCAGGTGGTCACCCACTGCGCTGTCCATGATGGGATGTGATGCCTGAAATTTCATACTCTCGGCACACTCTTGATACTGTGGATCTCGGAATGTTGAATTCACAAACGATATCCGAAATGGAATGACCCATGTGTCTAGCTCCAACTAACATTCCACGTTCAAAGTCTGTTAATTCTCGTCGTGCCGCCATAAATCACGAAAAACCTATTCACATGAATAACTTGAACACAAATGAAAGCTTTTGAAAACGAACTGCGCATTTATACTTTTTCGCTGCGATACTACTGCCATCTGTATATTTGCATATTGCTATCCCATGACTTTTGTCAATTCATTGTATATATATATATATATATATATATATATATATATATATATATATACACAGGGTATCCCAAAAAGATTGAAACGCTTTTTAATTCTTTAACCGTTAGAGATAAGTAGGTGATGTAATTTGAAAAAATGTTCAAAATAAGATAGGAGAGAAGATTACATTAAGAAAAAAAAATCCACCTATGAATTTTAAAAAGTTACACTTTGTAAATTTTTATACAACCCCACTATGCAAATTTGGTCAATTAGAAAGTTTTTCCTTTCCGTCCCAGAAGACCATTAAAAAACTGCATAACTGTATCTTTAAAACTTTTTAAATAATAACATAGAAAAAAAATTGACTTATGTCACTTTTCCATACCACTTGAAAGACTTTTTCGTCGGTGAAAATAGGGACCATATCGAAATTGATAATAGAAATTCTGCGATCAAAGAAAGATAATAAGTGTAAAAGAAATCCAAAATGGCTTTTAAATAGAGTCCTTATTGATGGAGTTAAACAGTTTTGACAACTTAAGATTGTAAGAAGTGTAACATAAAAAAATAATAATAAATAAAACGAAAATACATTTAAAAACAAACGAATCATAAAGCATTCTCAAAATGTTTTCCATCAACACCAATACATAATTGGGCTCTTCTAATAATGCTTCTGTAAATATTTTGGAGTTCTCCTCCTGTAATATTATAGCATGCTTTAATTATATTTTGTTTATGGTCAGTTACATTCAGTTACAGTCAGTTACATTGCTTTTTGTAATTTAAAAATAAATAAAAAAAAACTTTAATATACACGTATTAGAAACGGCTAAATTCCAGTTAAATGAAAGGCAAAATTCGTCTGGCAGTTAATTTGTTAGAATATCGGTTTGACATAAATGTGATGAATTTGGAAAGAATTAAAATTCTACCAGACTAATTTAACAGTATTTTTCTTTTTCATAAATTTTGCTATAAAAATCCGTCAAATGGCTTTTATTGATTTTCAACGAAATCTTATAAAATTTCTAATGTAAATTTAGAATACATGGCATAAAATTACTTGCCCCTGATAAGATTAAAACAAAAGACAATTCTGTAACTGTATCGTGAATCTACCGTAAATACGCAAAAATGTGTTTTGTAAATAATATAAAAAAATTTGTGTGTTTATAAATTGTTGCAAATTTACATTTCCGTTTTGGTATATGGTCACTAAAAACAGCGTTCAATTTTCAATTGCGCATAACTCACTCAATTTTAAGGATACAGTTATGCAGTTTTTTTTAATCGTCTTCTGTGATGTAAAAGGTGTAACTTTTTAAAATTCATAGGTGGATTTTTTTTCTTAATGTAATCTTCTCTCCTATCTTATTTTGAACATTGTTTCAAATTACATCACCTACTTATCTCTAACGGTTAAAGAATTAAAGCGCGTTTCTATCTTTTTGGGACACCCTGTATATATATATATATATATTTTAATTTTAAAAAGTTTCATTTTATAAATTTTTATACAACCCCTCTGTGCAAATTTGGTCTATTAGAAAGTTTTTCCTTTCCATCCCAGAAGGAAATTTAAAAAAAACTGCATAACTGTATCTTTAAAATCGAGTGAGTTATGCGTAATTGAAAATTGAACGCTGTTTTTAGTGACCATATACCAAAATGGAAATGTAAATTTGCACCAAATTATAAACACATAAATTTTTTTATATTATTTTTAAAGCACATTTTTGCGTATTTACGGTAGATTCACGATACAGTTACAGAATTAGCTTTTGTTTTAATCTTATCAGGGGCAAGTAATTTTATGCCATGCATTCTAAATTTACATTAGAAATTTTGTAAGATTTCGTTGAAAATCAATAAAAGCCATTTGATAGATTTTTATATCAAAATTTATAAAAAAAGAAAAATACTGTTAAATTAATCTGGTAGAATTTTAATTGTTTTCAATTCATCACATTTTTGTTAAACCGACATTCTAACAAATTAACTGCCAGACGATTTTTCCTTTCATTTAACTGGAATTTAGCCGCTTCTAATACATGTATATTAAAGTATATCCCTATTTGCCTGAAATTTCACGTACTTTTGTTTATCGGATGATGAGAAGATTGAGAACTACCGGTTCATTTAATCCAAGACCTGACCCTGGTAGAAATATCTTGTACAATGAAGACCAAGAAATTGATATTATTGCATATTTTTCTTCCAACCCACGATCAAGCATTCGAAAAGCAAGTGCAATTACAGGATTACCTAGGACGTCAATTCATAGAATACTTGAAAAACACAATTGGCATCCATTTTGTATTCATGGACTTCAAGCACTCCATCCCTCTGATTTTAACCGACGTGTAACATTCTCCAATTGGTTATTAATCCAACAGGACACAGATTCAAACTTTTTCAAGAACATAATGTGGCATGATGAATGTTTGTTTACGGAAAATGGACACATAAATGCACATAACGATCATTATTGTAATGATACAAAACCATTTTTTGTGCAAGAAATACATCACCAGAGAAAGTTTTCTGTGTCCGTATGGTGCGGAATTTGGAACGGAAAACTGATTGGTCCAGTGTTTTATGAAGGAACACTTACAGCTATAAAATATTTGCAACTTATTTTAAATGGTATAGTAACAGATACTTTGGAGACGACACCATTGTCATTAGTAAAAAAAATGTATTTTCAACAAGACGGAGCTCCTGCACACAAGGCTATAAATGTAACAAACTGGCTCAACGAAAACTTTAATAAACAGTGTATTGGTCTGAATGGCCCCCCAGATCTCTTGATCTAACTCCACTCGATTTTTATTTTTGGGATCGGCTTCGAACGCTAGTTTATAATACTCACCCCCTGAATGTAATTGACCTTAAACAAAAGATAATTAATGCATGCAATAATATTACAGGAGCAGAACTCCAAAATATTTACAGAAGCATTATTAGAAGAGCCCAATTATGTATTGGTGTTGATGGAAAACATTTTGAGAATGCTTTATGATTCGTGTGTTTTTAAATGTATTTTCGTTTTATTTATTTATTTATTATTATTATTTTTTATGTTACACTTCTTACAATCTTATGTTGTCAAAACTGTTTAACTCCATCAACAAGGACTTTATTTAAATGCCATTTTGGATTTCTTTTACACTTATTATCTTTTTTGATCGAAGAATTTCTATTATCAATTGGGATATGGTCCCTATTTTCACCGACGAAAAAGTCTTTCAAGTGGTATGGAAAAGTGACATAAGTCAATTTCTTTTCTGTGTTATTATTCAAAAAGTTTTAAAGATACAGTTATGCAGTTTTTTTTAATGGTCTTCTGGGATGGAAAGGAAAAACTTTCTAACTGGCCTAATTTGCATAGAGGGGTTGTATAAAATTTTAAAAAGTGTAACTTTTTAAAATTCATAGGTGGATTTTTTTTCTTAATGTAATCTTCTCTCCTATCTTATTTTGAACATTTTTTCAAATTACATCACCTACTTATCTCTAACGGTTAAAGAAATAAAGCGCGTTTCAATCTTTTTGGGACACCCTGTATATATATATATATATATTTGTAAATTTTGAAAAAAAAAATCTTATCTGACTTTTATTGTATTTTTTCATTAATTACATGAGTTTCTGAGTTTATTAAAAAAAATTAAAGTAAAAATACATGCATTTAAAGGTTAAAATATTTCATTTATAAAAGAAATGAACATCAAGTTATACATAATATATTTGATATAAATCAAAGCAATAAATATTGCTGGGGATTAATCGATTGCTAAAAATGACGAGTTTCTATAATAATTATAAGCCTACTATACAATGAACATTGTAAAAAATAAATCAAAATTCCCTCAGTAATCTAATTTACTCAAGATAATTAATATACAGTTGTTAAATTGTCTGATCGCTTTGATTTCCCTTTTCATGGTAAGTACTTTCCTTGATTAACAAAACATTAATTAAAGAATTCTCGGAGAATTAAATTGCACTTACAGAAAGAATGTGCTCAATAAGAAACATACAATTGATAAATTTCAAATCTGCTCTTAATGGTTATGAATTGAATACCATGATTCATTGAATATGAAATTGATATTTCTTTTTTATACGAATTATCAAGAAGAAAATAATGTGTTTGATTTTAAAAGTAAAAAAAAAAAAATGTGGCCAAGTAGAATCGGGTACTTTATGGCGTATGGAGCTAAACTGTAACATTTTTAAGGTAGCACTTTTTTGAAATTAATTATTTTTCTTTTATATGTAATTTACTTTGACGAATTTCGATATGTATTGCCTAAATTTTTTCCACTTTGATGAAACAGCAAGCAATCAATTCTTTTTTGCCGGATAAATCAGACAAACACACTCACTAAGTAGCTTCAGAAAAAAATATCATAAAACGCATTTAAAAGAATTGAAATTTGTTCAGTTGCTGAAAACCCTTCAAATTTATCACCTTATATGGTAGAAATATTTCTTCTACTTTTTTATTTCATTTATTCCCTTCAAACTATCAAACAATAATGTATGTGAGTTTAAACAATTATTGTTAATAAAAGAAAATTAGAGCTTTTTTACTTATTTAAATATTAAGATATATTAAATATTTATATAAATATCAGTGATTTTTGAGAAAATGCTGCAATCTTAAAACAATCATTTAACACAACTTTTAATGAGTCGATACTTCACCTAATTTTATTTATTTTTTTATTCTTAGTCGTAAGAAAATTAGAAGATTAAAGAAAGTCCCTATCCTTCATCATTTCCATCTCTTAATCTTCCAATACTATGAAATTTTTTTTTAAATCCAGGAATTTAATTTCCTTATGCCATATTTCAGAGAATTTAAAATGAAATTGAAATCAGTTATCACGTTAGGAGGTAACAGGGTGGAATCTCGAGTTCTTTATGGTGGTATTGCAAAGATTCTCGAATATTCTAGATTCTATATATTTGCTACCGATTCACCAAATGCTGTTCGAGATTTTCGTTCATTTGCATTCATTCATCATCGATACGATTCTCCATTATTATTTCTCCCTCACCATGGAGCTAATTGCACAGAAAGGCAGTATTACAAATTCGGAACGGCATATATATTATATATTTACTGTATTATTTCCCATTTACAATATTGTTTGCTGTTTTACAATAACAGAATCCCATTATTTTTTTATTTATTATATTTGACTTTGATATAATTTTTACTCGAAAAGAATTTCTTTTACTTTCTACTGAAATAGCTTTCAAAAACATCCTACACCCTCTATTCACCTAGCCTTTTAACTGTTTCACTCGAAGAAAAATGGAAATTTATTAAATCGTATTTACTCAGAACTAGTTACTCAGTATCTAACAACAAAAGCCTGCAACACCAATACAAGAAAATGACAGAAATGTTACTGAGAATATACGATACTTATTGATGCAATAAAGAAATATAAACGTGTCTCGTATGAGAAAGCAATCATAAATATTAATACTAAAATGAAGTATCCGGACAATAATGTCTTGGTTCTGAAATAATTCTTGGGTTATATTTTTTTTAATTCTATACTGAGCATATAAATTTTTTTATGTATATTTTATTTGGTGTTTATCCTTCGTTTGGTTATTTACTTTATTCTAGATATGAACAGCTTGAATCCAAATTAAATGCATTTGATAACATAATTATTTTATTCGATTACATGAATTTTGAGAATATCAAAGGATGTGGTCTGACTTGTTAAAAGTACTTTTATTCGCAAAACAATTATGGAAAAAAAACTATTCATATTTTCCTTAATGTTGAAGCAATAATGATATTATAAAAGTTGTTAAACAAATGGACCATTTTACATTTTATAAGCCTATACTATTATAATAATTAAGATACATATTAAAAATATATAAGCATGCAATTAACATGTTAACATTAACACCAGAATACAATTAAGAAATCGTTATTTACGCCAAAATGGTGTTGTTTATTTATTAACCATAATGAATCGGTTCTTCTTCAATAGAAATAATACTAATTAAACAGCTAAATTATTAAAAACAAAATTAGTTGCTGGATGTTACTACTAAATAAGAATTTTTATTGATATAAAATTTACAATACATATTTATTATATTTACAAGAAAAATAGTAAATGTATAGTTGTAAAATAGTAAATATGTATGGTTAATAAGGAATTTTATTAACAGACAGAAACTGCAGAATAGAATTTAAAGTTCTCAGATGATCAATAATAGTCTGAATCTCACAAGAAAGTTTTTATTCTCATTTTTATTATGTAACATTTTTTCAAGACTGCACAATTTGTATTTCATCTTATTTGAATTTACTATACAAAGCATTTCATATCATTTAATTACTTATTTCATAAAATTGAACTTTCTTTAAAATATATTCAGAGGGTTTGCTTTTAATTTCATTAAACAATGAGATTTAATTTCAGAAAGATACAAAGCCTAGGGAAAAAACGATTAATCAAATCACATTCGAAAAAAATAAAACAAACTTGTTACAGGATTTATAATTATATACAACTGAATATCCAAAAAATCAATTCTAGCTATAAAAAGAAATAATATGTTCCTTTTATTTTTTCTAATGAATGTAAAATGATATTAGCAGCAAAAATAAAGTTTTTGCCTTAATGCGTTTTAAGTATTTGAAAACTGAGCACAGTACTCTCAGAAAAGTTCAATATTTCTTCTGGTGTATTCCAATGGGATTTACAATTATACGCTGGTGAATTTAAATGAAGTATGATGACTCTCCCTCGTTGAATTTTTAGATTCTAATTCAATAATAATCCATTATAATTTTGATAAAAATCTCTCAAAATCGGGTCATTTATGAACCATTGATTATTATGTCACTAAATTTTACAGGATTTATAATTATATACAACTGAATATCCAAAAAATCAATTCTAGCTATAAAAAGAAATACCATGTTCCTTTTATTTTTTCTAATGAATGTAAAATGATATTAGCAGCAAAAATGAAGTTCTTGCCTCGATGCGTTTTAAGTATTTGAAAACTGAGCACAGTACTTTCAGAAAAGTTCAATATTTCTTCTGGTGTATTCCAGTGGGATTTACAATTGTACGCTGGTGAATTTAAATGAAGTATGATGACTCTCCCTCGTTGAATTTTTAGATTCTAATTCAATAATAATCCATTATAATTTTTATAAAAATCTCTCAAAATCGGGCCATTTATGAGCCTTTGATTATTATGTCACTTATGGAAACTGATTGCTCTATGATGATTTTTTTTTGTATTGGCCAAATTAATATTTCACTCGTTTGAAGTTTGAAGCCAATTTCAGATCACATGATAAGATGACAGACGTCTAAGACGATAAATATTTTTTCCATATAGAAATGTAAAAATTCGTTTAATACTCAATCATTCTTAGATAATCCCATATCTAAGAATGTTTGATTTAATTACCCCCACTACAAATTTGAAATAACATTAAAACTGTAAACTAATGACCTTTCCTGGCTATATAAATGAATACAAACAGGAAAAACAGCATATGAGAAATCAGCACCTTTTCAAATTTTTTACAAACCAGTGAAAGATGTTTTATATATTTGATGCACAGCAAATCCAAATACACTGTAACTCTTTAGAATAATTAAGAATTAAACTTAGATCCTTTGATTCATAAAAAAACAAAGCTTCGACACTCCTTGCCCCGACTATTGTTGCTGCTATAAGAAAGACAGATTCCTTTGAAATTTGGTCTGGAAATGTGTTCCACCTTTCAAGACACAAAACACTAGTCTGAAATTTGGTGCACTTCAATTTCTGTAAAGATAAATTAACTACTAGTGCTGTCATTTCAAAAATATGAAGAACAGAAGGTTAAAAATACGATAGAATTATCAACTATCTAGCAAAGTGCTTTGTTCTTTGCGCTTTAACTCTTCATCAGTTCATATTGTTGAAACGTGTCCTAATCATCTCGTGTAGTTTAAGGTATCCGACAACGTTCGAAGGAAAGTTTTAGGAAAATTAGATTTTTTAAAAACTTTTTAAGGCTAGGTTTTTTAGACGTATTGTTCAATATAATACAAAATACCAAATTGCCAACAAAACTAATTTGAAAATATAATATATTTTAAAAAATATTAAATTTGCAGTAACTTATAATGAAATTAAACCAAAACGGTTAACACTCTACATAGAATTGTAATGCAACAATCCTATTTTTATGTGTACACAACATATAGAAAAAATGATGAATGAAATTAACAAAAATCTGAGAATAATTTTGAGATATAAAGAGGTTATGGGTAAAAACATATGTATCTATGCATTTTTTCCATAAATTTACAACATCTTTTATGAAAACATGCATAAATGTAGAAGTATTTCACCAACAATAAAACTTTTGGTTCATTTCATTGCACGTATTTTTAAAATACAAGTTAAAATTTTTATGTAAATACCACAATTAGGTTTTGTGATATCAGGGTTGGTTGACGTTGGATATTTTTTTGGTTTGGTTAAAGGTGAAGATTTTTTATGAAATTAGATTTCATTAACGGTGGAGAATTTTTATAAAAATTAACATTTTGGAAAAAGTGAAGTTAAAAATAATTTTAGTTGAAAAATATGTGACCATATGTAATGGTCAAGTCTTTCTTTTCCCAGTAAAAATAATATGTTATGAAATGGAAAAATATGAAGAAATAACAATAAAAAATTCATCGATAACCAGTATTTTCAACTTGGTCAGACACCTTAATAAACATTGTACGAGGTATCAAACATTAATAGTGGCAATTAATTATTAAAATGGAATAGAAAAGAGATTAATTCCCCATGTTTTATAGACCTTAAATATAGTCTTATGCATTGTGTGCAACTCGTTTTCAATGATGTGGAAGTCGCTTTACGCCTGTAGCAGCGTGTATTCTGTTGATAGTTCGAATGGATCAGCCAACAGCCGCAAGAATCCCTGGAAGGTTTGATGTGGGGGAACTCTATGTTTTTGAATAACCCATTAACACCATCACAGTTGTACACGAGAATCAGCATAGCTTACACATTACAGGGGCTCTTAATAAATTTCGAACTTCTTGGTGATTTGCAATGGTACCTTTCATTTCATTGGTCTTCCAATTTTGGTTGGTATGATCTGGACCAAATTTCATCCATTGTAATGTAACAGCTGTACAATTTCTTCTGCTGCACATTAAATTTTTATCCAACGGTGTTCTTGTTTGGCTGTCAATTTTTCACTGGTACAACAACAATATCCTGGCAACTTTTACTTTAGACCACAAGCTACACTTCTTCGCGTCACTCTGATGCGCGTGAAGCAGGAAGAACGAGTCTTTTTGCTGAGAGGTAAGGTAGGTATGTAGCTAAATTGTGGTATACTTGACATTATTTGGATTGTTTGCGTAGTATTTTTACAATAATGTTGCCACGATTAAAGTTCCAATCCTATTGATACGCCTACAAGAAAATCTTCTTTTAGGTTCACAGATTCAGATGGGATCTTCCGTTTCTTGGGAGGGATTTTCAAAAAAGAAAAATATTCATTTGTTAAATATTTTTCATATGTTCATGAATGCATTCGATTTATTTCACCAATGAGCAATTTAAAGATTTGTATGTTAATCATCAAAAAAGGCGAAGGAAACATTGGAATATCTAGATTTTTCTAGATTTATAATTTTGCTAAATTTGTGTTTCTAATTTTTCTAGATTTATGAATTGTGGCATACATTCAGGTAGATCAATATGTCAGAATAGAAAGGGATGAACCTGGGCATAAGGAATATTAAAAATAAGTTTTTGATTTGTTATTTTT
>JAPMOQ010010989.1:180426-193872 GCA_026543055.1 Argiope trifasciata | reverse complement strand
CCTGGGCATAAGGAATATTAAAAATAAGTTTTTGATTTGTTATTTTTTCTTAATTGTAATATTGTACGTTCCAATGCAAATGGTTTTTAGTCTTAATCCATAGAAACAATTCGCATGAAGGCAGTCCACTGTAAAGCAGTTTAAGCTATTCATGCTGTTTCGAATGAATATTTTTTATTACTTGATTTGGCGAGTGTAGAACTTTCAAATCATTATCCATAAATGAATTTATATCTAGCCGAAAATCATTCTTGTCTAGAGAATTTAAAGATAACATACATAGATATGGTAAATATCTACCAAAGCACCTAATATCTTTCTAAATTCTTTGTATTCCAGCTTTCTCTTCCCAATGAAAACCGTCATTACACAAAAGTTTTATCGTTGAAAGAGAATATTGAAATGCCATAAATTATTCATTTTGAATAATTATCGCTTAAAGACAACTAAAACATTGAATGCATTGCCTGTGACTCTTATATATTATTTACTCAACTCCAAATTGATGAACTCTAATATATAATTGAGAAATTATAATTTGACTTCATCGAGAGTAGAATCAAGGTTGTGGATTGTTATATCGAGTGTGTCAACTAATTAATGTGACAATGAACTGAATGATCATTTAATTGAGTGATTTTAAATAAACAAAATATGCTTGTCTAAAAGCTAACTTACCAAACGTTATTTTGTCTTCAAAATAACGACATATATTTTAGCTTCGGTCATTAATCAGATATATTATTATCTTTCCTCAAATTAAATTCTCGACCTCTGTTGATTTCAGAATTAAAATGTTGAATAAAACGTAAAGCTGAGAGACTTTACACAGCTCATTCATTAATTCGTTACTACTTCATGATGCAGATGTTATTCATCTTGATTGAATCTATTCAGTTCCGGATAATTAATTTGCTTTTCGGACAATTCAAATCTTTTTGAATGCTCAGTGGGCTTAGCAATGGAAAAGCATTCAGAATCAATCAGGCATTTGAATCTCTCTTTTGGTATATGTTGCGGGATTTATTCAAACGCAGATTCTGAAGATAATGAATTAATTGAAACAATACGATTAATGTTTTCTGAAGAGTTAAGTATTCCTGGATTTTAAAGGACATTATTAATTAAACAGAGTTAAATATTTTAATAGGTCTTTGTTTAATCTTATTTCGAAATTCATGTCCGTCTGCAATTTGCAATTTAGAAGGCTTTGATACAGACTTAATGAAATATTTAATTATCTGGACACTTTAAACTTTATGTGTATTGTTACTTGAATCATTATTCTTGTCCCATAATGAATATATTTGTAACTATTGTTAGATTGCATTGAAAGTATGCATTTAAAGTTTTAATCTTTTAGTTCTTTTGTTTTTCTTATTATTGTATCATAATTTTCGGTTGCTTTACAAATTCATTTAAGAATGCACCGAATAAATTATGTATTTTCGAACTATTTATACTTTTGCATGGAAAATATATCGTCTTTGATTTAACTAGTTTCAGATTATATATTTTAATATTATAATTTGTCATTCATATGATGAAAAAACACGATAGTTAAAAGTTTAATAAACTAAAATTTACCTGAATCCAATTTATATAATAATTTGTATAACATTTTCTAATGCGTTTCTAAATTAAGGAATTTAAAATATTACATTTTAAATATATATAATCTATTTATAATTGAAGAAACCTACAACCTGTCCTAGCGGTAGCGCGTCTTTCCCATAATTTGGACTTCGTGTTCTAGTTCCGGCAAGGTTATTTTCTACTCTGCCTTCTATGAGTAGCACAAGTACTCGTAGTACTAGTAGTATCTATGAGTAGCGCAAATACCTCCCCGACACCGTAGGAAAAAGGGGTTATGCAAGCTAATGTGTGTGCGTCGTCTTCATATGAGTTAGAAATCAGACTTCTGCAGTCGGCTACTCAGGGGCTTTGCCCTCAGAAGTTACTGCGCTCTCGGCTTAAATGGTTTAAATCACTCATAGTTCTGTTAGCTGGCATATAAAGTGCCAGCTACCGAAACAACTTAAAGTATAATTATTAAGTAAAAATCAACAATATTTAAAGGTAGGCTGAGGAATTTATTTTGGTCAAAATGGACATGGAGTATCTAATCCGCTTCTTATGAAGTTCCCTGATCAAATTATAATCTTTCAAACTATTTATAATTTTCGTGTGGGATTATATCGCCTTTTGATTTAATTAATTTCAGATCATATATTTTAAATATTATGATTTGATATTCCTATGACACATAGACACGTTGGTTAAAAATTTAATAAACCATAAATTTACATTTTATCTTAATTCAATCTTTTTAATACTATTTAACCTAGAGAATCTAAATTTAAGAATTTAAATGATAAATATATTATAAAAATATAATATATTTATATTTAAAGGAATCTTAAGGACCTTGATATTAATGGCAATTTATGGGCTATAAATAATATGTATATAGCATTTACATCGTCATTTTTGAGTTACGTTGTACAAAAACATTCGCATATAATGCCAAAAAGGTGTTTTTTAAACTCAAGTTGGTTTGAAGTTTGAGAATTCATCAAAATCTTGAGTCCAAATTTTTTAAAGATTGCGATAATTTTTTATGTTGTTTATACAAGAAATTAAAAATATATGTCTACAACCATGCGAAAAAAAAGCATTGACAGTTTTATTCACAATTAAAAAAAATTCTTAAAAAATTGTTTACTCTTTCCTCAAGTAATTATCGCCTGTTAATATGGTCATTAAAGATAAGCTGATTATATCCAATATTTGGTGCTAATAATCCTAAATATTTACATGCATTACTCAAAAACAAACATTTTAATGCATAAAAAATCGTATTGGAGTTATTTACCCTAATTAAAAATAAAAGAAGAATATTTAATTAAAATTTGAAAAGTTGATAAAAGCGAAGGCATAAGCAAAAAATATCAAAAGCAAACAAATTATCAAGCATATTAATGTTTAAAAAATCGAAAAAGTGGCAAAATATTTACACTCGTCTGATTATTTACAACCGAAGAACTAAAAAATGCTTATAAAGATAAACAAGGAAGATATTCAAAGTTTAAAGAAAAAAAAATGATACAAGTCTTAAAATATTCATTTTATCCATATTACGCACATTTGAACTTAAGTAATGAATTGGTATGGCTGTTTAAATGAGAATGAAATAAACATTATCAATAAAGTAGAATGAATACAGAATAACTAACTAACTACAGAATAATTAATAACTAATTAACAACAGAATAACTAATAACTAAGGATGAACTAAGAACAGATTCTGTTATAGTAGAAATTTGTTTATTTACATGAATGAGTCCAGCATTATTATTTGAGAATGGATTCTAAAACGCTCTGAGCTTTTGCGCATGCGTTATAATGGGTTTAATTCGTCAAGATATGGATGAGAGGAAAGATGAAAGGAGGGGATATTTAACAAAAAATAAACTCGGATTCCTCACGGATTAAAATAACGGCATGATATTCACATACACGTGAAAAAAATGGAAAAAAAAGTATCTAAAACGCGAAAATCAAGGGCAAAAAACAACCGAATTCTTTGAATGAGCATACCCTTCTGTGCCTCTCCCTTTAATGGGATAAAATCTTTGAAACGTTCTCGTCTTAGAATATTCAAAGGAACTGCTTTCTTTCCTTATAGCATATCATACCCTCTTGTACCATATACTTTCATTAGTGTTTTATTTGTCATTGTGTTCTCAGTGTCTTTACTGAATTATTGTATTCGAGATTAGATTACATCAAATATTAGTGTTTTATACAGACACTAATTATTGATGCATTCGTAAAAATAGTGAGCGAAAACAATTGGGGAAAAAACCCGAGTAGATGAGTGAGTGACGGTCTTGCTTAAAAGATTTAGGAACCATAGTATGGGATTGTTTTTAAGTATGACTTTCGATTTTGTTATGCACATGCTTTTTTTATTTCCATAACGATTTTTATCAGAAAAATTACAGTATTGTTGTAACCATTATTAATTTGCTACCATCTTGATCCTTAAAAAGCTATTGAAGATATTTCGAACCCAGAATTTAAAGAAAAATATGCTCAATTTGTAAACAATTACATTTATTGCAATATTATTCTAAGAAACCTACGCACAGTCATCCATCGTATTGGATCTTTGTATTCATCAACGGGGAAAGGTACCATCACTATAACTTAGAGCGTTAGCTCCATTGCATTGGTCCAACGATTTGATATTTCAACTGAACATGATAGACAGTTTTCATCTTTTATCGTACTTATTACCAGTTAGATAACCGCAAGTAGTGCATGTAGTGACTTAGGGGTGACCACTCTTCTCAATCAATGCCTTTCGAATGTTCATCATTATTAAACATACATCTCCAAGGGTGAAGCCTGGGACTTTGTTCTTCTCGCTGCGTTGAGTCGTCCGTCCTCGGATGAATCACAGAGGAGGATTCTCTACATTAGTCGGACATTAGATGAAGTCTCATCGGGTGTTCGAAGCAGGATATCCAATATTCCCCCAATTAAATTATTCTATCTTTTCAATTGCTCTCACTTTTTAAAACTGTCACTCCTCCCCTTGAACTCAATCTCAATTTACCTAATTTTTTCTTTAGTTTTCTTTTTTTTATTTTCGAACAATTGATTATTTTTCTTGTCATCAAACCGACCTTCTCTACTGTCGTTGAAGCATTTTTATTTCAACAGCTTTGGTGATACGGGTGTAACCTTATAAGGAAAACGGTTTCTTCCCTCTTTACTTACCAATTTCACATTGGCAGCCAAAAAACTTTGTAAGGGGTGGGGTGGGGGCTCAAATAATGAAACTTTCAAGGACAGCCATCCTCTTTTAAAAGAATTTTCTCAAACTCATGCATCCTGAATGAGATAATTACATGGTTTAGAAAACAAAAGCCACAGTATTTGAGGGAACGTGTGAGTTTGTTCATCACATTAAGAAATGACAAAATTGCAGCTTCTTTTAAAAATTACAAAATTGAATGACATATTTAATTAAAATACAAATAAAAAATTTAACAGAGTTAAAAATAAAGAACTTACATTATACGATGCCAACATTTATTAATTTTTGAAAAGAAACCATATATATTATTAATATCACCGCAATTTATATTAATACCAATACAGCTAATTGTATTTTTATATCATTAACACAAATTTTATATTAATATTTTTGTGCTAAATAGTATTTTAAATAACAGTTTCCTGTACATTAGACTGTTTTTTAATTCTTCTGCTTCTATCTGTATGATAGATTCGGCTGTTTTATGCTACTAGTGTTTATTATATTCTTATGGAATTAAGCGGCATTAGTCATTATATAATACTCTTCCAATGTACCACAAAAATTTGAACTCCTTAGCACTGGGCAAATAAATGTAGAACCCAAATCCAAAACTTGTAATGAAATATATTATATTTTAAAACTATGCCAGTGGCCTAACTGAAAGTGAAAGGTTTGTGCAATAAAAAAGAAACAGTAAAGAAATAAGTAACAGGCAACTATAAAATGGATGGCTTTGGTAGGTATTTTCTTGCTCTTTCACATAATTATTCACAAACCAAGATGTTATCATGCAATGTTAACGTATTGGTTTATATAGTGTTTTATGACTCAAATTTTACTTTAGAAGTTAAGAAAGGAAATTGAGCGGAATCCCCCAAAAGGTCCGATTTCTTCTACATAGCGATATTCGAACTCAACATTTATTTTTATTTTTTCTTCTTTATATATTTCCAAAATGAGTATCGAGTAGTATGTATCGAAAAAAATGCTCTTTAGAATTATCAAATTCCAAATATTTATAAGAAACATATATAAACGCAATATGACTCTGTTTTTTTAGTAATGTTGAAATAACAATTTCTGATAATATGTGCTACAAAAAAAACTTAAAACTCAGATAATTTACTTTGATTTAGTTAAAAATGTGGAAAGAATAGAATATATATTAAGTGTACTGATATGTGAAATAAAATATCGTTTAGCATGAAATTCTTTGGACTAAAAAAAAAACAATTCATTTTTAATACATATTGAAGAATGCATTCTGTAATCTCTGATCATTGCACTTTTAAAAGAATTAAACTATTTTTATTGAAATAAAGATTTTGTTCTACACTCGGAAAAGCCGTATTCCTAAAGAAATATTTATCCGTCTTCAGTTATTAGTTTTCATGAGCATGAAACAAAATATATATTCTAAGTTCTTTTTATATGTAAAATGTCGAATAAAATGCTTGTGTCCCCTATGACGATAAAGACCGCAATCATGGTGTCTAAGCAAAGTAAATCATATCACTTTTCTACGACTAGCCCGAAGTCACATAATATTATATGTCATCACGGATCATAAATATTATATGAGGGATCGCTGCAACAGCAACACTAGAGGGAACAAAGGACCTTCATGGGCCACGATACAATCATTCCTTAACCAAGTACGTCCTGTCATCGGTGGGAGGTGAGAGACCCATATCTTTTTGTGCGTCCTTCAGGGTGTCGAGATCCAACCAACATGCCAGAAACTTCTCATTCGAACGTCCTCCCTGGGGTGGTCTTGGCAAAGTAAAATGACCATGTTGTGTGGTTAGTTACAAAGCTGCTACCAGTATATAAACAACGGATTTACCGTTTGGTATTTTGTACCGTTCGCGAACGGTGCAAAATACCAAGGCGATCCAAACTTCATTCAAATGTCAAATTTCCAATTCAAACCCGAACTCCCACTCAACCTATATTCAATATATAAGTTTAGTTTCAAAACTTGAACTGGAAAAATCTTTTATTTCAAGATGTTTTGATGATATATTTTAATTTCCCAAAAGTATAATTACAATATATACTAGAGTTAAAGAACAGAAAAATAATATTTTGATAATTCATTCAATAAAACAATTTCCTAAGGTTTAAACAAATGCTCAATTTATTGACTTATCGTTATTCAAGAGAAATTGACTTACATAATTTTGGAAGTACAGACACTTGATGAATATTTACTTGCGGCAAAATTAGACATATTAAACTTTGAATGGGTAAATTTCATGGGCTGTTTGAGTTTTTGGCCTGAGGCCTTTGATAGACAATAACTCTGGGTTATCAAA
Source organism: Argiope trifasciata (assembly GCA_026543055.1). Taxonomy (NCBI): domain Eukaryota; kingdom Metazoa; phylum Arthropoda; class Arachnida; order Araneae; family Araneidae; genus Argiope; species Argiope trifasciata. The sequence continues at coordinate 186,723 of JAPMOQ010010989.1, read as the reverse complement.
TAGTTAATGATACGCTTCCGGTATTCGTATAGCAAAGCACTGAAAAGGAACGTTAGATCATATTTCAGAGATTATTAAATCCATTCGTGGAAGAAGAGGATATGATGAATTCTTCTCTACATTATGAACAGGTCGATCATGTATTCAGAGAAGTTTGAACTCTTAATTATGTCATAATTTAGATTCTGTCAAAACAAAAACAATGATTCTGACTATCATATAGTCAATGACATACACGTTTCCGGCATTCGTATTGCATAGCATTCCAGAGATTATTTTTGCCAGTGATGGGCGAAGAGGAAATGATAAATTCTTATTTATGATATGAATAGGTCTATCATTTACTCAGAGAAGTTTGAACTCATAATTATGACATAATTTTGATTCTGTCATAACAAAAACAATGATTCAGGAATATCAAATATTCAATGGCGTCAACGCTTCTGGCATTCATATAGCATAACACCGAAAATGAAGGTCGGACTGTATCACAGATGTAACTATTACCAGCCACAGAAGATAAAATTATGAATTCTCTATATTATGGAGAGGGAGATCTTTAATTTAGAAAATTTGAAGCTCGGAATCTGTCTTTTGTCATTACAGAATTGTATTCATTTTTTTTATTTTCTCATCTGCGAATTTTAAAAAAGGTGTAGCAACAATCAAAATTTTCATATTCGAGATTTTGATAAATCTTCAGTTGTCAGATCTTTCTCAGCATTTTTCGCATTCTACGATTTGTGAATAAAATAAGAGAAAAATATTTTGAATTAAATATATGAAGTTTGGTATATAGAATCCCGGCCAAATTTACAGATTTCTGACAAATTTTAAAAGAAATCCATTTAGAAGATACCAACTGGGTGCTTCTAGTGCAAGATATTTTAATGTGTACAAAATGCAAAACTACAAAAGATGAGGTAAATTGAAGTATACATACATAGCATCTGAAGCATACAATTTTCTATATTTGAATCAATATACTATCTGTTCAACATCTGTAAATCTGTATTTTCATGTATGTTTAAACGCAATAAATCATAAATGCAATGATTTAAACAAAGACAGCTCAGTATGATTTTGCACAGCTACAGCTACGTGTCAGATTTTAGTGTCATTATCTCGGCAATGAGGAGTCCAAAATACAGAACCTATTCGAACTATAGGTTCATTAAAAATGCACAACTGATGGCTGACTGATCGGTATTCCATAGCTATTATTCACAAATGTCATTCAAGGCATTTACAGATTTACCAGAGGTTGACAATTTTACACGAGGTGAGGGGAGAGGGGGAACCATTCATTGGTAAATTTGTAAGAATTTTTTTGGAGATAACTCTCAATTATTTTCGAAGTAACGGTGGAGATAATATACATTACAGTATAGAACTGTTATTATCTTGCTTGATATGAGTAAATATACAATAACTTATGTTCAATACACACTTATTGGAAAATAGGTCCAAGAATTTTCTGATCAATCTTCTTTTCTTGGTTATCAAATATATTAATACTAGCAGGTACACGGTACATTGCTGTCGCCGAAAGAAATAATAGTAAGTGCAATCAATCAATAATTTGGCAATGTTTCATCGAAATAGGATGAAAGGTATGACTATATATAAAATATGAACTAATATTCTTTTATATATTTTCAATTTGTGTATTCTTTTAGAATTGTAAAGCTGAAAGTTCTTTCAGAATGTAAATGATAGAAACTATTTATTATATCACTTGATTCTTTTAATATTCCTTCGGGATTCTTAAGTTTTCTTTTAGAAAATGTGATTAAAATATTTTCTTTCAAAATTCATAAACATAGAAAATATATTTATACCAAAATCATTAATGCAGTTGGAAGGATACTTTTTTCAAAATTAAGAGGGTGCAAAATTATTTGCTTTATAATTATTTTGGTAGTTACAGTGAAAAACACTAAAATTTAATTAAAATATAACCCCCCCCCTGATTGGTCTTCCCAAAAATTTCTCACATAATCTGTAATAAAGTTGTTACCTCTGCGAATGACTTGCATGACACTTGCGTAATATAGCTACACAATATTAACCTTTGACTTTAATTTAGCATTTCTGCAGAATTTATTGTCTCCTCGGCGAGTTATTTGGAGATTAACTCTTCGTAAATAGATGCGGTTGAGATCATAATTTTTATTTTTTTTATTTTAGATAATTGTACTATGCCTATAACCATCCCGTAGATGTAAGCAATAAGCTGACCAAGTTTCATCGCAATTGGGTGAAATGTTTAAGAAGACATAAAAAATATACAGATAAACATACATATTTATTTATAAAGATTATCAGATATAAGAAGTAAAACATATTGGATTCAGAATTTTATTCCAGGCATAGAGAGTGAGAAAAATTATGTGTGATCATGAAATTTTAAACTCGCTAAGAATTGGAACTCTGAAATGTAGTATATAGTGCTTAAATCGAAATAGTGATATTCTAACAAATTTCCCATTCTAAACTGGAAAGATAATTCTATTTATATGGAATTGAGCTTGCTTCGTAAAAAACAATTCCTGACGGATACGAAACACAGCATTTTGTCATATTTGTTCTATTACAGAAATTAAAAATTATATCAAATTTATATCGTAAATCCGTCAAGAGATTCTCACTGTTTGTCAGTATGTACTCACGAAGATATATGAATGACCCAGTTTCGAACCTCAATAAATTAAAAAAATTTAACTGGCATATGGTCCTGATATCAAATTATTAACTGTTTTTCATAGGTTTTACATAACAAGACGAAAAATTGAAGTGCATGTACAAATTTGAAATTCTTAACGGGAATTCTAAACTTTATATGAATAACTCCGTAAATCTTAAAAACAGAATTGGCAGAAAATCAATCAGTTTTAAGATAATATTAATATGTCCTTGGTAAGTTTTCAACCAATACCAAGTTATATAAAAAATTCTTTCAGTCTATCCTTGAAAGAGAGAAAAGTATTCGAATTTTTTTTCTAGATGCTTTGGACTGAAGATGGTTGTTTCATTAAAATGAGCACGGGTGGATGAAAACCAGATGTTACGGATGAATATCACGTTGTTGACCAAATATTGAAGTTATTCTATAGGAATTTCCAAGGGAGGTAAAGGAAGGAAAAAAAATTGGGGGTTGATTTCACCAATTTCATTGATTTAGTTTAGTTTAGTTTAGTTACATTAACGTTCAGTTGTAAAGCAGAACAGGGGCTATTTTGAGACGAAACTCGTAATTTTGAATCGAGGTCAGATGATGAGAACGGCAACTGACCATTTTATTTGTAATTAATTCTTGGCATTGCAAATATAGCCAATCAATAAAAATTCACTATCATAGCTATGCATTTGTAGTTTATAATTTTACTCTATGAAAATCTTTTTACATGACTATATATATTGATCTAGTTAATACCACTATTAATGTTAAAAACGCCTATTATTAATAAGACTTGGATAAATATTATTAATAGAATCAGTATGTTGAATAATTCAATCAATTTTATTGCACTAAATCTTGTTAAAATATATTTACCAGAAGAAAAAGTAATTACGCTTATTGATATCATTAATTGTACTCCCTAGTAAGAATAGAGCATTCCGAGTGGTTATCTATACTTTACAGGTGCGAAGTTAGTTTATTGAGGTTGAAGGTTACGTCAAAACTCTTGTATTGTTATATTTATCTAAATAAAAAAAGTAACATGTAGATGTCCACTATTGTCATAGTTATTTAACAGATATTAGAATTCTAAAAATCAACAAAATGATTGGGCTTGCAATTTTTTCCGTGGATTTCTTTCTCTGACAATATTACATTTTTTTTTTCTCGGACAAAAATAAACAGACTTTTTCTCCCCAAAAAATGGACGATTTAAGAGATCACAAAATATTTTATTGTATATTAAAAGGTCATGTGCATCCAAAAAAAATAAAAACTTTTTCAAATCAATCTAATATTTATTATAGGCAGAATAATAATGATTAGTCAAAATAATGTAATCGTAAGTAATTTTTTTATACTATCGAGAAATAAAAATCAATTTTAGTTTTCTTGATTTATAAGATTTACAAGAAAATAAAAAGAATTCTGAAGGTTGGAGATTTTATAGAATACCTTTATTAGTTGGTTAAAGACTTAAATTCGTTCCGTATTTTAATTGCATAGTTCTTCTTAAAAAGAAAAGGCGTATGCACTTAGAAGATTTAAGAGACTAATTCCTTAATTGATTTTAAAAAATGGAAAATGGAGACATTTAAGTTAAAAATTTACGTTTTTACAATAATTGTAATTGCCTGACTATATAGATCGTTTTCCCATACATTGTGTTTTTAGGAATTTTTTCTAATCCTTTACCAACAATTTTTATTACTTAAAAAATAATTAATGTATTAATTAAGCTTGAAAATATTTTAAAAATATGAGTAATAATTCTCAATGTATTATTTTTTTCAAAAAACTGAAATATTAATTTTTATTTCTATGATATATTTTTCTGAGCTTTTCGATAGCAAATTATATATCTTTCAACTTTTTTATATTGCATTTTAAAAATTGAAATTCATTTCTAACGATTTCGAAGAAGGCAGTATTTATCATTTAAAATTCTTATTTCTTAAAAATACACAATTTCATTTTTATTTAAGTACAATAAATCAGCATCATTTCTTACCCATTTTCCATTAAAGGAAAATTTTATGCTCTTACTTAACATATTTTAAACAAAAATCATCTCAGTATTTTTTTCTAAATAAAATTTTCTTTTGAAACTCAAAAACAATCTATATATATTTTGTTTTAATCTTCATTAACCATTCTAAAAAACAAATGATAAATTAGCATTTTTTACTTAAAACTTTTTAATGTAAAATGTGTCTTTTTATGCAAAAATTTAATACACGACAAAGCGATACGAATTATAGTTAATTCATTTTTTTATGTCAAAGCTTAGTTAAAAATGAATTAAATTTTCTACTTTTTATGTAACTGCAATACGATAGATTTTGTAAAATGGATAATATGTTTGAAGCTAAACTTACAGATTTTACAATTTACCTCCTAATATGTAGCTGAATTATTCCCCAAATCTCTCTTATGGGTGAGAAAATTTTGAGCTTTAAAAAGAATTATAATTTCGATGTCGTAAGTTTCAATAAGTTTCATATAATTATTGAATTAAAAACCTGGTCATGATGTGTAATGTGGACTGAGGAATTTTCCTTAAGCATGTATGTTTTTAGAATTAATCACACATGTACTATTGGAAGCAAATTGTTCACTTCAAACCCAATTTCCATACCTGTTTTAAGAATGTAGATCATTATAATGTAGGAAAACGAAAGACTTTTACTACTTTTCAATTCACGAACTATGGTTTTTGTCGATTTTAGCTCCCTTCTCCATTACCAGATAGCAGCTCGTTGACATTTTCCTGAAAGTTATGCAGAAAAGAATTTTTGATTGCTTCACAGTCAAAAAGAGTAGATGTTCACGTGATATGACCGATGAGTAGCTCTCGAAGAAAAGTAGAGCACGCTTATTTGAAAGATCAAGCTGAAACTTAGAGAATCTCTTCTGAAATTAGTGGTGAAGAAAATATTTTTTATTATCTTTAAGAAATATTAGTATATATTTATGATATGGAAATTTATCTGAAATTGTATTTAAAATAATGCGTATAAATGGAATATTAGTCGAGTAATTAGTATCCTGATTTCTCTTGCCCAAAATATTCTATATTTTGCAAACAGGAATATAAACAATATATCATGAGCATTCCATAAACATTTCGTTAGGGAAAAGAAAACTAGATTGAAAATTAATTTTAAAAGTGTAAAAAATATATTTCGATGAACAAACTTTTTTCGACATTGAGAATTCACCAAAATCATTTCCCCTCATGTGAAACGTATTTTAGTAGAAATTTGTCTCCTTTCCCCAAATTGGAAAAAGTGATTTTTTTTTTTTTTTTTTTTTTTTTTGCTAAACTGCATATTTTTGTACTTATTTTTGAACTTAGCAAACTGTCACAAAACGTTCGACACCTCATTTTTATTTTTACCTAAAAACCTTTAGAATGTAATTTCAATGACTATATTAATACCTGCATTAAAATATGCTTTTTAAACCCAACTTTCTAGTCAAAAAATGTGTTTTTATTTCAATGTGAAAAACTAAGGTTTCAACTCTCCCTACTCTTAAGGAGATATGTATTTGTATGCCAGCAATACCTTTTACTATATATATATATATATATATATATATATATATATATA